>LBNU01030612.1:71080-82309 GCA_014162995.1 Artemisia annua
GAGAACCGAGGCCACTATGATGTATTATTTGGATGGTAGGGCAAGAGTGTATGAAAAAAAACAAAAAACAAAAAACAAAAAACAAAAAAAAACAAAAAAAAAAAACAAAAAAAATCGAAAAATCAAGAAAAATACAAAAAAAATGAGAAAAAGAAAAGAAGAAAAAAACATACGGACTACCATCCCGTTTCCTTTTATGTTTATTTTATATTTTTGTTAGTTTTTGATTAGCGTAAGTCGAGTCTAGTCTTGGCTTAGCAACGCCGTATTGTACATGTGATTAATCAAGATCTTTAACTCGCCACAAGTAAAATATCCCTTANCAATTCCCTTTTCATGAGGTGCTCGATTTGGAAATTTCTAGCTTAGGTAATTTTTAAACTCATATCTTCTAAAAACATCTTGGGAGATATCTTTTTAGAAATAATTTAAAAGGTCTACTTGAGGGCAAGTAGAGTTCAAGTGAGGGGATATTTGATAACATCAAATTAACCCGATATTTTATATATCAAATTTCCGTGTTTATTGCCTCATTTATATTAATATGGTACTTAATTCGTTCATATTTGTTTTTAGGGTAATTAAGGCGTTGGAATGGAAAAGATATCATAAATGGCTTAAAATGAACAAAGACACAAGACTACGGCGTAGCTTAGTTATTGGAGTTACGCCGTAGATATTTTATGACTTAGCGAAATTCCTGCTTGATGAAGACTACGCCGTAGATAGTCATAGGGCTACGGCGTAGAAGTGTTAACGAGAGTTCTACGGGCGTAGTCACTCTTTAGGCTACGCCGTAGTAATTTATTGTGAAGGTTACGGCGTAACTTACTATTTAGTTATGCCGTAGTTTTTAACTTGGGCGCGAAGGAGTAAAGTCCAGGGACTACAAGCGGCAATTTAATATTAAGTTTATTAATTTTAAGGACTGAAGATAATTTATGGATAACGATGAGGGGCTGAAGTCGTAATAATCACTTGAAGTTATAACACATTTATATGTGTTATATATAAGATATAGAAGATAAGGGCCAAAGTTGCAAATAGGTGGAAGTTGGAAGCTAAAAGTGAAAATACTATTAGTATAAATATACATGGTACGTGACATGATTTCATTATCATTTGTAGATTGCAAAATATTGGTTCCTGTGGTATTTTGTGGACTACGGCGTAGTCACAAGAAGAAGACAGAAAGAAGACAAATCGAAGGCTTTGGTTTTAGGGGCAAAACCTTCGGGGTTTTTCCCCGGTATTTGATTAGGGGATCAAAAGCATTTATCTAGCACGATATGTATTATTTCGCGACACTCATTTAATTATTAAGTTTCATTATTCTTGATCACAATATTGATTATGCATGACTGTTGATTGTCATGATGCTTATTGTGTTTTATTTAATTGTTTTTGTCTTTCAATTAATAAATTACGGCGTAGTCATATATTTAACTACGGCGTAGTCATTTATTGAACTACGGTATAGTTATATATTTAACTACGTTGTAGCCTTTAATTAATTAATCGTTTGGTAATTAATTTTTATTGACTTTTAATTTATCTATTATTAGTCAATTTAATGTTTGATCTTTATTTCTCGTTTATTATTAGTTTTGTTTGTATACTTTTTTGGCGAGTCTTGGGACACTCTAGTTTTGGTAGTGTAGATGCTTGGTAGTTCCTTAAATGCTTGGTGAATTAACCCTAGGACCCAAGCCGATAAAGATGTGACTTGGTGATAGAAATATCACTATACATGTACGAATTAAGCCTAGGACCACCTACCAATCTGATATGCTTAAAGAAGCTAGAGAGGATGTAAGATGTAACCAATACCCGCATCCCGTTAGACTAGTCCAAGTTAGTAGAGGTACTTAATGACTCTTGCATCTCGTAGGTTCACGCCGACCGATGAACTCTTGCATTTACAATATGTGAGAATAGGACAAGGTGTAGGATAGGTTAGGTGATTTAACCCTCTGATCCTATATGAATATAACCCCCAGATGAAACAATAGTAAACACCGTTAGAGAATTAGATCATGATAATTATCATCCCTTTAGTTGTTTGCCAGATGATAAGGCGAAAAGTGTACCGCTTTTCGGGGGCCATTTAAGCCCTAAATCGTATTTATTTGATCAATTATTGCCCTAAATCGTTCCTTTTGTCATTTTAGGTACTTTGGAGAGAAATTCTGGAAAAGGAAGCATTTTGGACGTTTTTTGAGCATAAAGTGAAGAATTCGACAAAGTGCTAAAATCTGCTGGAATAGTACCCTTGACGGCGTTAAGCTTGGATGTGACGCCGTCAAGCCTTGATAAGCCAGAACGAATTTTGGGAGATTAAAGGGGGACGGCGTCAAGAAGGCCATCAAGAAACCCTAAGCACGGCGAGCTGACGGCGTCAAGGCTACAACGTGACGCCGTCAGATCTATTTTTCTATATATATTCTCATAATTTTTAGTCATTAGTGTGGAACTTTTTAGGGAGAAACCCTAGACGAATTTTAGCAGCTTTTTCAAGTTTTTTACCTTGAGATCTTCCATGTTACATTGAAGATAAGTAATCAATTAATCATTCAATATGTCTATGTGTTGTTTGATTCTATCTTGTTCTTGTCTTTTGTTTAACATGCTAGGCTAGGTTTTCTTTGTGTTTGCTTAGATCTAATGAAACCTAACTATTGATTATTAATTGAATGGTGTGTTATTGATTGTATTGGATGAATGTTTATCGATGTTAGGCTTAAGAAAACTGGCAGTCTTCCAATTGGTAACATGCTTGAACGTCTTAAGAAACATGAACCAAGGTGTACTAAAGTTATTTGATTGTATTTAATGCATGAGCGAATTCTATTGATCCCATGTTAGGAGCTTCTTAGCCGGCTCGACATAGGAGTGAAGTAGGAGCTTATAGAGTTGGGGAAGTCCGTACACACCCCCACGACTGGTATTAAGGAATACAATCCGTCATCCACGCAATTAATACACACTAATCAATCGGTAAAAGATAGTTAGGGAGTAAGGAAATCTAAGTAAACACACTTCTCTCCATATAGTTTTCACAACATTTATTTTCAGTTTATTTTATTTTAGTTGCATTAGTAGTTATTTGGGTTAGTTGACTAACAACTAATTCCACCCACTCCTTCAAACCCGAGATTTTTAATGTTTTCATAAAAATATAAAAATACGAAAAGAATCTTCCCTCACCCTTAGACCTATTAGACTAGTTTTTCAATCCTAACGACACTATTCCCCTAGAGAACGATCAATCCCCCGGTACTTGCCACTACACTATACTACATCGGTCAGGTACACTGCCTGGTGGGGATTGCAAGCTTCTCAAGATCCCTTGAGAAGTAAAACCCTAGTGCGTGGTCGCAATCCCGCGCATCCCCAGAAAACTATGCATATTGATTACATTATATAAATCTCATTTACTTTCGCATTTTGTTTATGTCAATTTATTAGTTTAATTAACATTCTACTTCAAACCCTCTTTTATAAACGTGGCATAGACTCTAATTAGTATCCAAACGCATAGCTCTTGGGACGACCTCGGCTTTACCAACTAGCTATACCTCACACGACCGGGTACACTGCCCGATAGTGCATTAGGTAGACCTTAGGTAAACGAGCAACTTTATAAATATTAAAACCTGGTCGGTAAATCCTGTATCAATACTTTTCATTGTTCATTGTTCATTCATATACATCACACAATAATCTTCTAAGTGCTTTGTAGTAAATTATGTGTGCTACACAGCATATACTCAAAGTTTCTATCTAACACAAGGCGTGTGTTTAGATCCTCATCAAACATCTACTCCATGTTCAGTTCTATGTATGACATTATCTTTGCATCTTCTGACCCTATGGAATGTGATCGTTTTTCAAAACAGATGAGCTCAGATTTCCAAATTTCCATGATGGGACAAATGTCGTTCTTCTTGGGATTACAAATCTCTCAAAATCCCAACGGCATTTTCATAAATCAATCCAAGTATGCTAATGAAATCTTGAAGAAATTTGGAATTGAGTCAAGTGACTCTGTTGACATCCCTATGGTTGAAAGATCAAAATTGGATGAAGACATCTCAGGGATCCCAGTCGACCAAACTAAGTACGGAAGCATGATTGGATCCTTAATGTACCTCACTGCTAGTAGGCCAGATCTTCTATTTGTTGTATGCATGTGTGCTCGGTATCAATCCAAGCCAACCAAAAAGCACTTGGAAGCAGTCAAGAGGGTTTTTAGGTATCTTCAAGGGACTATTCATATCGGTCTCTGGTACCCTAAGGACACTGTTATGGCTCTCATAGCCTACTCTGATGCCGACCATGCTGGGTGTCAAGATACTCGTCGAAGTACATCAGGAGGTGCTCAATNAGGTGACATTGATGTGATGGAGGATTTAGCCGAACATGATCACATTGATCAAAAAGACCTAGGTTTTATGATCGATGACGATGAATCTCAAGAAACACATGATGAATCTTTTGGGCAATTTGAATATAGCAGTCAGAATATTGAGGATGATCCTTATGATTCAGACATAGAAGTTGAGATGCCTAGAGAAGCACTTGAGATACTTGGGAAAATGTTAGGGTTAGATTCTACTAAAACCCATGATGAGGACATAGGTGATCTTGACACAAGGAATGATGAGGTAAATAACATAAGCCCACTGAGTACCCCACAAGTCCTACCATCATTTGAGGCACACACACAACCCGTGACTTACCCGGAAACCAAACACAACTAGAGGATATAGGTTTGAATACTTGTAGTCATAACCTTTCTTTTAGTTCTATGGAAGTTCCTAGATTTGATGAACCGGAGCCTCAATCAATATCGTTACCTAATATTCCATCCTTGGATGAAAATTTAGGAATTGAAATAGGTTCCGATCCACCCATCAAACCATATAGTACGGGTAATTTTACGATGAAGGTAGTAGACTCTAAACCATGTGGAGTGGAAGCTAATATAAGAGTGAACCATGACCTTACATACTTACATCACCCATTCATGATTGATCATAAGAAACATTATGGGTTTAAACCGGGTTTGTTAGGTCAAGATGGATTCCCAACTAGGAGTCTCTCGAAGTTAATAGAAGAATATCCCTTTTTAGGAGAAAACTTTAATTCACCTGTTGACCAAAGTAAACTATGTAAGGTTATGATGAAAGGAGCATACCCCTTTGAGTATATAATCCATCCACCACTCTTTCCTCACGAGCCATACTTCCACCGAGATGGTTTGTATCGCTACTACCACCCGCACTTAATCTTAAGTGTAGGGAAAACCTCCCTTATTTCCGCTAAATAAGGGTAGAGTCAGGCTCGTGACTCGAACAAAAACAAGCGCTTCTTGGGAGGCAACCCAATCCTTTAATTATTTGTGTGTTTGTTTGTTTGTTTGTTTGATTTTATTTTCTTCCGTATGTGTGTTAAATTTTTATCGTTATTGATTCATGCTTCGAAACTAACTTGTGAAAATGCTTTATTTTGTTTTTAACTTTGTCTTAACTACATATAAAGGTATTTTCCAAAAGATAAGTGTAAGGGAAATCTAAATCGGTTTATAAGAACAAATGAACATGAATCATAACAATATTAAATTGACATACATATTAGTAATTGTTTGAGTCAAATGCTTGTATCGAGTCTGGTTGGTGCGTTTCTAGCTAGTAAGCTTTGAACCACTAGGTATCGTTGTCCCAACGAGCGGTGAAATTGATCTCGTCACTCAAGTCGTGAGTTATGTGTGATGAATAAGATTTAGAAAGAAGTTTTGGTTTTAATTATACTACAATGACAAATTAAAATAAAGCAAAGCGATAAAACGACCTAAATTAAGAAAACAATAAAATGACATTTAAATAAGAAAGCAAGTAAAGTTGCATGTAATAAAAGGACAATAAGAAAAGAAAACGGTAAATGAAATTAAAAGACAAATGTGTTTGCAAAGCGACGCGAATTAGCTCGTTAAGCTTGAGGTAAAAGTTTGCAACGAGTTATTTTCCTTTCTCGAGATTAGTTGTTGATTAATCTTTTGAAAAGATATTAACTCAAGACGAGTGAATTAATCGTTCAAAGATTTCGTCTTCGAATAATTAACTCACATGTCTAAGTAATCTTTCGATTACTTATCACAAACGTTTAACGCTCTTACTTAACTCACAAACTCGAGTGACTAAGCAAACACGTTTAAAAACTACTCGAGACTCATATTAAAAACTTAAAGCGATAAAGAAATTAAAAGACTTGTAAAACATTTAACGTAAATAAAAGGTAAGACTAAAAATGAAAAGACGAAATACTTTAATAAGTAAAAGACACTAAAAAGATTTTAAAGAAAATTCGACAGCATAACGTTTAGATTTAAGAAAATAAGAGCCTCACTCGATAAACGATGAGGTAAAATAAAAGTCTAGCTCGACTTGGAAAAGAAAGGAAGAAAAGAACTTGAAAAGAAAAACACTACTCGCAAAAAGGAACCATATTAGCAATTGAGGACCATATTCGCAAAACACCACTGGTATGTCGTAGTGTCGCGGGAGCAAAGTACAAGCTCAAACCACGGGTATCGTTGTCCCAACGAGCGTTGAAATTGATCTAGTCGCTCAAGTCGTGAGTTATGTGAGATGAATGGGTTGAAAAGAGTTGAATTTGTTTTAATTATACTACGAAAGTTTTGCATAAATTTTAAATGAAATAAAGAACGGTAAGAAAGGGAATAAGTTTAACTATGAAAGAAAACATGAGACTAAGTGAAGCGAAAAGGAATTAAAAGTCTAAACTAAGAAAGAAATAAAGAAAATATTTTTGTTGTTTTGTATTTAATTAACGAAAGAAAATTAAGCTAAGTTAAAAAGTTCAAAAGAAAATTCGACAGAGTAACGGGAAGAAATGGATAAAAGAAAACTCCACTCGATGAACGATGGAGTACAAACAAGCCTAGCTCGGCTTTAGAAATAAACAAGACACGACAATAAAAGACTAAGACTCGAAAATTTAAACAAAACAAAACCTAAACTCGCTATGCTAAGGAAACCAAACTCGCTATACTAAATGGAAAACACCAAACTCGCTAGCCTACTTGAAACAATACTCGCTAGGTATGAAAAGTATCCTAAACTCGCTATGACTAAACACCAAACTCGCTACCTAATGTGAAATGAAACTCGCTAGGACTATGTAAAAACAAACTCGCTAAGGATAAATGAGAGACCAAACTCGCTACGGATGAATGAGAGACCAAACTCGCTACGAATTAAAAAAAAAACAAACTCGCTAGACCTAGAAGGAAAAATGAAACTCGCTAGGGCTTAGCCAAGAACAAACTCGCTAGCCAAAATAAAATAGCATACTCGCTATGTAATATGAAACCATACTCGCTATAAAACCCTAACATACTCCAAACTCGCTATAAAACCCTAAAGTCCTACTGGATTATTTTTTTACGTAAACTTTATATAAAAACTTAATAAAAACTCATTTAAACGCAATATTAAGCAAGACCAATACTCAAAATAAGCTATAGAAGACACAACTAATCAAAATAAGCAAAACATATTCCTAGGGCTTGTAAATGAAAAGCTAGTTTAGACTCAAAATAAAGATTAAAAAGCTAAAGATAACAACTTTAAAACTTGTAAATAAGCTAAAACAAATCAAAACAAAAGCTCTCACAAGCTAGCAAAACCCAAATAAGCTCAAGTCATAATCATAAGGCACGAAAATTTCTTTTCATGCAAAGGTGGTGCAAGACTTTTATGAGCTTATATTGAATCAAGATAGAAGTAAGAAGCTTGAATAAGATGAAAAGAAGGTGCAAATAAGCAAGTAAATAAGCAAAGTAAAAGACTTGGACATGAAAATGAAAAGCTTGTATTAAAAACCTTACACTACAACATGGAAATAAACTAGGATTATGAAAACTAAAAACTACAAAAAACTAACCACCTCAAAAATGAGGTTAAGGGTGGTATTTAAGGACTCCATGGGTGGATTCCTTTTACATCAAGCCCCCCTTAAATTCTTATAAGTTTATGAAATGACACATAAACTTCTTTTACACTACTAAACGACTTTCAAAAAGTAAACTTAAGTCCTTGTAATCTTGAGGAAAGTGTTGACGAGTCTTCAATAAGTCTTCAATGATATAAAAGTGATCACTTGCTCGAATTTGGGAAGCTTATATAAGATAATCATCTTTATTCTTCGATTAAGTATTTCTTTCATATTCTCGAGCCTTTAAGTAATGAAAACTTCGTCACGGGCTTTTCTTGAGTGAATATCAACTTTGACTCGGCTTCTTGACTCTTTTCCACATCTCGTGCTCTTTTTGGGCTTTTAGGTTGCTTTTTGTGATGTTTTAGCAATATCCATACCTGCACAGTCATAAACACAAAAACACGATATCTTTGGCTTTGAACGTTAGTTTTTGGTCTAAAATAGTCTAATAATGGTGAATAAAAGATATGTGAATAAGCACATATCAAAATCCCCCAGACTAAGGTATTGCGTGTCCTCACGCAATGTAATCACATCACGCCTTAAGGGTAAATAATTTCAAAACCTCTCCTTACTAACTTTGAAAAGTAGCAAAACGTTCAAGAGAAATTCGAAATCATTTATTCCCTAAAACGCCCCGGCTTTCCGTTTTTGACTATGTACATCACATATTACACTATTTTAGCATATGACGGTGTGAATGACTTTCATTATCTTTTGATAACGATTAAGGGTCATAGAGCAAGAACACGATTCATAGAAAAGTGACCGATTGGATAAAATTCATCGTCCCTGATTTTTCACAAGTCCCAAACTAAGTGCAAAAACGAGATCACCGCTTACTTAGACGTTAGATACCAATACCACTCATGGAAGTTACTTGTGTGTGGTCACCTCCCGCTCCCAAATCTTAGTGCATCTAGAATTTTTTAATTGATTTGAGAAATGAATTGCTTCATATTTTCTCGTTTCAATATGATTTAGTCCGATAAAGATACCAAATTCAAACGCTAAGTAGTTATCGATCTTCCCTTAAGAAGGTTTGCAAGAGAAATGTGGTCCACATCAAGGATATTGGATACATACAAAGACTTTGGAATACATCAAAAATAGACATAAGTTGGCGAGTACATTTCACGTGCACCTCATGCGTCCGATCTAGGATCGTAACATGCACCTCACGCGCGACCAACTTTAGTCTTAACACTAGAACTCATGATCCATAAATCTTCAACATACATCCTTATTCTTTCTTTTTCTTTTTCTTTTCTCATTTTTTTTCTTTTTCTTTTTTTTTTCACTTTTTTCTTTCTTTTTCTTGCCTTAGTAACTTCTCAACTCCGAACCTTCACGGTTTCAATCCAAGACCTACCGCCAACTGCTAGGGTTGGAATCTAGGATCCAAGGTCCGATCTCAATCCGAAGTCTTAAAGCACCTTAGCTCATACATAACAACGGGCTTTTGGGTAGCTCCGAAACCACATGCGTACTACGCTTATTCAACGATATACAATACAACTCAACTGACGTGTATCCATGATGTGTACCCAATTTCCCAAGCAAAGATTCTCTTAAGAAGATAAAGAACTACTCATCGGCTAAACCTAACATCTTTAATTAGCACACAAGATATGGGGTGAAACAAGCTGATGGGAACGAAAGGCCACAAGTACCTTCGATGAGCTTTAAAGAGAACCACTACTCCACGTATGGTAACTAACTTCTAAATAAACACTATCATATCTCATTCTCCGCATTTTGAAAATCTCAAATAATGAGATCCGCGGATACTTAGCCGATAATTTCAAGCCATGCATATATAAAGTAAAGTACGGGAGCCGACAAAAGAGTAGCTCCTTGTGTACAAAACTAGCAAAAGCTTTTGTGATCATCATTGGTTAAGGGAACAAGCTAGGGCTCAACACGCCCGGATCAAGTCAAAATTTTTATTCTCACTCTTACCTAGTAGGAAAGTCAAACGCGGTGTCAAAACTTTTATTCTATTTTTGCATAATTTTTATTTTTTTCTCATTTTTTCTTTGGAATTTTTCAAAATTTTTCAATTTTTTTGGATTTTTGAGGAAAAACGGGGTTGCGTAAGTAAACGACAATGGTGAAAGTGCTAGGTCAATCAAATCGAAGATTCACCCCCCCAGACTAAAGATAAACATTGTCCTCAATGTTTTCAAGGTAAGGGTAATCCTAACAATAAATCTAAGGCCGTTTATTAAGTATGCCAAAGATACCATTAGTCGATTAGATTTGGATATATGATTTCCAAGCAAGCAGCAATACATGGGACTCGAGTGGAGATGAGACGATCCACGAGCACGAGAGTCATCATGAATTGGGGAAATCCTGCACAAACACAAACAACCAAGCAAACACAAGATTGGAAGAGGTCGCCCTCCTCGCGTTACTTATTAGATAATAAAATAAAAAGGATAAGCATGGGGTGCCTCCCACGAAGCGCTTGTTTAGTAACGAGTCGTATAGCTTAGACTCGCCCCGAATTTACTTGTCCTTGGGGGAGCAAATGAAATAGCCGGCTTGAAAAGTGACGATGCCGGGATCAAAAACAACATCCTCACTCCCGGGGGAATGACGGATGGGAGAAACAGCAACATAAGTGAAGAATGGAAGAAAGATTTTTATCACGATTAGGATCAATTCTTCATTTTCAAAAACCTTGGGTGGGAGGGCTGGAAAAATTTTGTCAAAAAGTAAGCCTCCCCCCAGACTAACGTCTTTCTCAAGATCAAATTGAAACGATTCAAATTCGGGAGGAGAGGAAAAAGCAAGAGAAGTGGTACTGCCACGACTCGTCTCCTCCGAATCAAAGGAAAAAGCTTCATAGACTGGGATAGAAAGATCAGGATGAGAAGTGGGATTGCCACTTAATGCCTCGATCTTAGCAATGAGAAGATATACTTTCGAAAGTTTTTCACGAAGAGCTTCATCTTTAATTTCATTGTCGTCATCTTCATCATTCTCTTCTTCTAAGCTGACGAGCTCAGAACGTACTTCCTCAACATAATCGATGTCTTCAAAAGAATCTTCAGAATCAGAAGCGGAGAGCATCTCATCATCATTCTTCCCAAAGCAAATATCATCAAACGGCTTATCCATCTCAGTCGATATAGGATCATCTGGAGATTCCTTGATCTCGTCATTCTTTTCTTCAAAAGGTTCATCCTCATCACTTTC
>LBNU01030614.1:1609-67345 GCA_014162995.1 Artemisia annua
ATAAACAATCGTGTTGTGGTTTGATCGTTCTATCTCTTTACTTGCATGTTTTACATATTGTGTTTAGTTTACATATTGTCTTTGAGTTGGTCAAAGTGTTTCAATTCACATCTTAAAGTAAAACGTCAAGTATATCTTTGATTAAAACGGATAGTTTTCAAAAGATAATTAACGTAAAAAGCGGTAAACTATTCAACCCCCCTTCTAGTTTTCCACACCAATGATCTTACTCTTAGGGGTTTAAGCCGTTCCTTCCTGCTAAGAGCATCTGCCACTACGTTTGCTTTGCCTTGGTGGTATCGAATCTCGCAATCATAATCACTGAGCAATTCCAACCAACGTCGTTGTCTCATATTAAGCTCTTTCTGATCTAAGATGTGTTGAAGACTTTTGTGATCTGTGTATACCGTACACTTAGTACCATAAAGGTAATGTCTCCAAATCTTTAGTGCAAAGACAACTGCTCCTAACTCTAAGTCATGAGTTGTGTAATTCTTCTCATGAACTTTGAGTTGTCGGGAGGCGTAAGCTATGACTTTTTCCTTCTGCATTAGCACAACCCCAAGTCCTTTATGCGAAGCATCACAATAAACCACAAAGTTTTCCATTCCTTCGGGCAACGCCAAAATCGGTGCACTACAAAGTTTTCGTTTCAACAACTGAAAGGCAGATTCTTGTTTCTCTCCCCATTCATACTTCTGGTTCTTCTGTGTTAGCTTGGTCAAAGGCTTCGCTATCTTAGAGAAACCTTCGATGAATCTTCTATAATACCCAGCAAGACCTAGGAATTGACGAATCTCAGTGGGAGTCTTAGGTGTTTCCCAATCTTTGATAGCCTCGATCTTAGCGGGATCAACATGCAATCCTTGACTATCAATTACGTGCCCCAGAAATTGTACTTTTCATATCCAAAAATTGCACTTAGAAAACTTTGCATACAACTTCTCGTTCTTGAGCAATTCTAAAATCGTCTTGAGGTGTTCTTCGTGCTCTTCTTTGCTTTTAGAGTAGATTAGTATGTCGTCAATGAACACAATTACAAATTTGTCCAAGTACGGCTTGCACACCCGATTCATGAGATCCATAAATACCGCCGGTGCATTAGTTAATCCAAACGGCATCACTTGGAACTCGTAGTGACCATAACGAGTCCTGAAGGCCGTCTTCGAGATATCTTCTTCCCGAACTCTAAGTTGATGGTAACCCGACCTCAAATCAATCTTCGAGAAAAATCTAGAACCTTGCAGTTGATCAAACAAATCATCAATTCTTGGAAGTGGGTAACGGTTCTTCACCGTTAACTTGTTTAGCTCGCGATAATCTATACACATTCTAAAAGATCCATCCTTCTTCTTTACAAATAAGACAGGTGCTCCCCAAGGTGAGGAACTTGGTCTAATGAATCCCTTGTCTAATAGCTCTTGCAACTGGTTAGACAATTCTTGTAACTCGGATGGTGCCAGTCGGTAAGGTGCTCTAGCCACTGGTGCCGCTCTAGGCACCAAGTCAATCTGAAACTCTACCTGTCGAACAGGTGGCAATCCAGGCAAGTCTTCGGGAAAGACTTCTGGGAAATCACGAGCAATTGGTACATCTTCTAATCGTTTCTCGTTCAACTTCTTTTCGGTTATGTGTGCTAGAAAAGCATAGCATCCTTTCTTTATGTACTTTTCAGTCTTTATAGATGATATGATACTCAACCGAGTTCCGCTTCGCTCACCACGAATAATCAAGGTTTCACCTTTAAGAGGGAGATGAACAACCTTTTCATCACAGATAATTCTAGCGCGATGTTTGGACAGCCAATCCATACCAATTATGACGTCAAAACTACCGAGTTCTACAGGCATAAGGTCGATTTCGAATGGGTGGTTTAGGAGGTTAAGGGTACAACCATGAATGATGGTGTTGGTGCTTACTAACTTGCCATTAGTTTTATTGTGTCATCTACAAATTCCGCTGCGTACTCAAAACTTCAAAACTTAGAAGACATGTTGACTACATCAAAGTTTCGAATCTGCTGAAGACGGATGTCAGTTTGGGGGGAAGCTGATTCAGAAACTTCGCCAAAAAGAAGTGTACGAAGAAGCCGCTAAAGACATGCATCATGAATTGGGGGGAAGTTAATCCATTTCTTGCATATAACATCATTTGCCTACAAGTGAAGAAAAAGTTCTCAAGCCGAGGTACAAGATGAAGACAAAGAGGGTCAACTGTAGTCATCCTCAGCACTTGAAGAACCGATGAAGACCTTTCTTTATTTGTATTTGTACTTGTAGGAAATGTTGTAAGTAATCCCTTATGTCGCCCCATTGGGGGAAGATTGTGAGGAATCATGCTAACACGTAAATGGAACGACATTTACGGGATTACATTAGTTATCCTACTTAGCCAAAACACAAGGACTAGTTATGTAATATTCCAATAGTTCTTATGTGTTAGGCTTTATAAGCCCTCCTAGACTTCACTAGGAGGGTAAGACTTGTGCGTGTAAACTTTACCTTTCATCTTTATCAATAAAACATACATATTTCCCTTCTCTCTCTACTTTCTCTCTCTAACTATGGAGATAACATTCTTACACCAAACCCGACCTCCCGAATCACAAATCACCATAAAACTACAATCCTAAAAATTTCCCTATCCATAACTTCCACCGGTTCTTTGATGAAAATGAGTTTATCATCAAGTTGTAATTCTTTCAACGGAATAATCAAAGATTCATCTGATAAACACTTCTTGAGGTTTGACACATGAAAGGTGTCGTGAACACGACTAAGCTCTTCCGGTAGTTCGAGCTTATATGCCATGGGTCCTATCCTTTCTAGGATTTTGAATGGACCGATGTATCTGGGGTTTAAATTTCCCCATTTTCCGAATCGTATCATTCCTTTCCGTGGTGATACTCTTAACATAACTCTATCTCCGATCTAAAAATCCATGGGTTTCCGTTTTAGGTCGGCGTAACTTTTATGTCGGTCTCTAGCAGCTTGTAAGCGTTGTTTGATTTTGATAATCTTCTCGGTAGTCTCATGAACTAGTTCTGGTCCAGTGAGTTGTACTTCTCCAACTTCTGCCCAACAAACGGGCGATCTACACTTTCTACCATAAAGTGCTTCGAATGGTGCTGTCGTAATACTGGCATGATAATTGTTGTTGTATGAGAATTCAGCCAAAGGCAAGTGTTTGTCCCAACCTTTTCCAAAGTCAATGACACATGCTCGGAGCATGTCCTCTAAGGTTTGGATTGTTCTCTCACTTTGCCCATCGGTTTGAGGGTGATATGCTGTGCTCATATCCAGTTTCGTTCCAAAGGCGTTTTGCAAAGATTTCAAAAAATGAGATGTGAAACAACTGTCACGATGTGATATGATTGAAATCGGCACTCCATGCCGTGAAACTATTTCCTTTAGGTACAACTGAGCAAGGGTGTTCATTTCGTCAGTTTCCTTACTTGGTAGGAAATGAGTGGATTTTGTGAGACGATCAACGATATTTCATATCGTGTCAAATCCGGTTGAGGTTTTTGGAATTTTGGTGATGAAGTCCACAGTAATACGTTCCCATTTCTACACTGGGAGTTCAGGTTGTACAAGTAGTCCTGACGGTTTCTGATATTCCGCCTTTACTCTTGAAAATGTTAGACATTTACTGACATATTCAGTGATGTCGGCCTTCATGTTCGGCCACCAATAGAGTTTCTTTAGATCTTGGTACATCTTGTCGGAACCCGGGTGAATGGAGTATTTTAACTTGTGAGACTCATACATGATGAGATCACGAATACCTCCAAAGAGCGGGACCCAACTTCTATCCTTAAAACAGAGCATTTCATCAGATCTCTTCACGAAACCGTTATTGTTTTCAGGCATACCATAAATCCTTTCCTTTGGTCTATTTTCCTCTTTCAGAGCTTCGCTTTGAGCGGCGAGGATTTGTGATGGAAGGGGTGAACAAATGGTCATTCTTAATGACTTAACCCTGAGAGGTTTCAATCGTTCTTTCCGGCTCAATGCGTCTACTACTACATTGGCCTTTCCGGGGTTATAGCGGATTTCACAATCATAGTCACTGGGTAACTCCAACCAACGGCGTTGTCTCATGTTCAATTCCTTTTGGTCTAAGATATGTTGAAGACTTTTGTTGTCAGTGAACACGGTACATTTAGTGCCATATAAGTAGTGTCTCCACAACTTAAGAGCAAACACTACCGCTCCTAGTTCTAAGTCGTGATTGGTGTATTTTCCTCATGTTTCTTCAATTGTCGTGAGGCATAGGCTATCACTTTGCTTCTTTGCATCAAGATTACTCCTAATTCGTGATACGAAGCCTCACAATACACTATGAAGTCTTCACTTCCTTCAGGTAGTGCTAATATCGGTGCTTCACTAAGTTTCCATTTTAGTAGTTGGAAGGCTAGTTCTTCCTTCTCTCCTCAGATATATTTCTTGTTTTTCTGGGTTAACTTGGTTAAAGGTTTTGAAATCTTGGAAAAACCTTCAATGAATCGTCGATAGTAACTCGCAAAACCTAAAAATTGGCGTATCTCCGTGGGATTCGTAGGAGATGCCCAACCTATAACGGCCTCTATCTTTGCAGGGTCTACATGAATACCTTGACTATTGATGACGTGTTCTAGAAATTGTACGGTGTGAATCCAAAAGTCGCATTTGGAGAACTTAGCGTACAATTCTTCTTTCTTGAGTAGTTCCAGGATAATCTTCAAGTGTTCGGCATGTTCTTCTTCGCTACGTGAGTAGATCAGAATGTCGTCGATGAACACTATCACAAACTTGTCTAAGTATGGCTTACATACTCGATTTATTAAGTCCATGAAAACTGCGGGTGCGTTGGTCAGACCAAATGGCATCACTTGAAATTCGTAATGTCCATAGCGTGTTCTGAATGCAGTTTTGGGAATATTCTCTTCCCGAACTCTTAGTTGATGATATCCCGACCTTAAATCAATTTTCGAGTACACACTCGATCCTTGTAATTGATAAAATAGGTCGTCGATTCTGGGTAAGGGGTACTGATTCTTTACCATAAGTTTGTTCAACTCTCAGTAATCGATGCACATTCGGAAGGATCCATCCTTCTTCTTAACGAATAATACCGGGGCTCCCCAGGGTGATGAGCTTGGTCGAATAAAACCTTTATCGGACAATTCTTTCAATTGCTCCGATAGTTCTTTCATTTCAGATGGTGCTAACCTATAGGGTGCTCTAGCCACTAGTGCTGCTCCAGGCACTAGTTCAATCTGAAATTCTACTTGACGGGTTGGTGGAAGACCGGGAAAATCTTCGGGAAATACTTCCAAAAAATCCTTAACAATAGGAACATTTTCAAGTTGTTTTTCTGTCGACTTTTCTTCCGTTACATGAATCATGAACACTAGGCATTCTTTATTAAAGTGTTTTACCACTCTAGCGTACGAGATGGTCCCATAGCGAGTTTTGCTTTTGTCCCCTTGGACAATGAGAGTTTCATCCTCGAGTGGGATGTGAACAGCTTTTCCATCACAGTGAATCCTGGCACGATGTTTAGATAACCAATCCATGCCGATGATGGCGTCAAAACTTCCAAGTTCTACAGACATTAGATCGATGGGAAAAGGTGTTTCTAATAGAGTCAGGGTACAATCTTTCATGACAGTGTTGGTGCCGATTAGATTCCCATTAGCCATTTCGATTTCGTAAGTGGTGTCTAGGTTAGAGGGAGAAATATCAAGTAAATGTGCAAAAGTATCTGACACAAAACTTTTATCTGTGCCCGAATCAAACAATACTCTAGCATTATGATGATTTAGTAAGAACGTACCGGTGACAACGTCAGGTGCATTGCCATCTCTAAGTACATACGCGCTAGCTCGAGCATTGTTTTGTCCATTTCCTTTCGGGCAGTTGCTTCTTTTCTTAGCCACATGACCAACTTTTTGACATTTGTGGCACTTGATGGTGCAGGTACCATCGTGGTGAAGCTTGCATCGGTTACATTGCGGTTTGAAACCGTTATAACCCTTGCTTTCCGTGGCAACAAATGCCTTGTTGTTTTCTTGCCTTCGGTGAGTGTTACGGTTGTTGTAGTACTGGTTGTTGTTGCGATTGTTGTTGTTGTGATTGTTGATGTTGCGGTGGTTGCTGCTGTTGCCTTGATAATTGTTGCTGTTGTGATGGGTGGTTCTTTTGTCGTCTAGCTTCCTCTTGAGCTCATTGCACTTCACTTCCCGATCCAATAGCTTCTGAGCCAGTTCTATAGCGGCTTCCAAGGATGCAGGGTTGGATGAAGTGACATTTCCTTCTATGCTCCGAGGAAGTCCTTCGATGTACTTTTCCAGAGTCTTTTCAAGGTCCTGTACCATGGATGGACATAGTACCTTGAGTTCTTGGAACCTTCGGTTGTAGGTCCTTAGGTCAACTCCCTTTACTACTAACTCGTGGAATTCATCTTCCAGNGTTGCTAGTTGACCGATTACCAGTTTGTCAACCTCACCTGCTAGGATTTCCACATGCTCATTTGGGAAGTTGTTAATTATGTTGGCAATGGCATCAAGCCTATCCTAATGTCGGACAAGCCTAGCTGCCAACAATGGAACGGTGTGATGAACGGCCTCTCCAGTAACCGGGATAATTCGGGATGCAGCATGGTAAGAACTTTCCCCAAGTTCTCTAGCATTCGGGGCACCCTCTTGAGATCGCCAGTAGTGCATGATTGGTAACAAGAAAGACCATTTACGAACATCGACTCGCTTACGGGTCCTTCGGTTTCTACCTGTTTCATTTCGGATACAAGGAGCTGATACTGATGGACGCACATGATAGGTCCTTCAGCGGGATGATATAGGAGTACTATGAGACATTTTTGGTGGAGATGCTGGTGGTGGATCAGTGGATATCAGTGGTACTGTGGTGGTCTGCTGGTAGAACATATCAGGTAGCACAGCTGGTGGTGGAGTACTTAGTTCTTCCTGAACAATACCCTTAAGAGTTTCCTTTTCTTTGGAACATTGAGGTATCTTTCCAGTAGAGGCTGGCTCATAAGGCTGATGTTGCCTAATTTGCCTATTTCTGCGAATAGGACCAGGTGCTGTTGGAGGAGAAGCCTCCGAGTCAGATGATAAATCAATTGGGTTGGGGTTGGAAGACATGGTACTCTAATAATCTCGATTAGTAAATACAAGTCATTAGCATAATCATAAACATGATAAGAAGTCATATGAAAAGTAACATTTCTGCCAGATGTTTGGAAACGCGTAGGAACGGAGGGCATAAGGTGGTATTTTGTAAAAATGGTTCGTTTAAAAGCATAGTTATAATCCAGTGTTCAAAACATCTGGTTCTCTATAACCGTGGCTCTGAATACCAATCTGTAACACCCCCAAAACTTTTCAATAACAGCGGAAGACTTAATAATGACAGTGGAAGACTTTCGGGGTATTACTTCAAGGATCTTTGTCACAATCATAGAAACCGACACAAAGTGACGTTTTAAAGTTTAGATTTATTCAAAATACCAAATATTCAAGACATAAAGATGTTTCATAATTTAAACAACAAGTTTATTTGAAATGTATCAAAACATTTATTTAAGCCCGTGCCGGTTTACATGCCCACTCCGTGCCTTCATGGTCCTTCTTGCTTAATTCCTGAGATAAACATGCTAAAAGTCAACAAAAGTTGAGTGATATTCATAAGTTTAAGTTTAACAGTTAAACACAAGATAAAGTCATTTATTGCATATCACATGCAATTAAACAAGTTAAAAATCATACTTCCATATCCATATCATTTATTTATATTCATTATTGCCTTAAGCTCATGACACACAATGATTTAACAGCCAATCATATAAAGTAATTTGACGTAAAATAATAGACCCACAAGATAGGTATTTGCCAATAACCTATGTCATCAAATAAAGTGCGTTTGGTGGTTTTCTCCAACAACCAAACGGGAAATTGTTAGAACCAAATAGATCTATCCACAGTTATCTACGTTCACCCTGAAAGTGATTAAGGTTCATGATCGAGGGACTTTTGGCAATAGCTACTTAAGCAATAAGAATGGCCAGCCGGTATAACTATACCAAAATAAAAGACTTGTGTTTGGTTTTTAAGCATGTATCTCCCCACAAAATAGTATAAAAGTGGGCTATGAACTTACCTTAGTAATACAGTAGATGTAGTAGTATCGTAAACTCAACGATGTTAGGCAACGGCTTCACACACAACCTGAAAGATATGGCTAGTTTTAGTTGATAGTCTAAGTCCGGTTTTATCGCGAATACTAGTCATTTAGTCATGAACAAAACTCGTGTTTGTTTAAATGCCTTAAGTTCAAAAACAAAGTTATATATACATATAACTTGTGAGTACAATGATCGATGATCGATGGAAATTTATATTAAGTCATAGCTTGTAGACGATGAGTCACGATTGAAATTTATAAAAGAAAATGAATAAATGTATCGTCATATATCGTAAATAATAATTATAGAACGTGAATTATATAGCGTATATATATATAAGTTAAATTTATATAAGTTTTATATTAAATATGTGTATTTATATATAAAATATTAATATTATTTTTATAAAATAATATTATAGAAAAATCCTTTAAGTTTCACCAAAGTTACACTTTTAACCCTAACGATATAAATTTTACACCTTTAGTCCAAAGTTAAATATTATTACGTTTTAGGTCCAATAGTATCCTTATTAGCATTAAATACCCAAAAGTTTCAATAGTTACTGTTTCTAACTCAGAAAAACAGTTTTGATAGTTTCTACCCAAAGTTTGCAGTTTTGACAGTTTTAGTCCCTCGTTAGCCAAATTTTGCAAAGTTAGTCCAAAAGTTACCAATTTCAAAACTTAACATTTTAACTTTTTGATTAAGCTCAGAGTAGTCCAAATAGCTTATTGAAACTGTTTATTAGCTTAAAAATCCTTATTTTTACTTATTGGGCCTTAACGAGACTAAACTTAGGCCCATTAACAAATTTTGATCCGTTGGGCATATGAAAGGTTTGGGCCTGGTCTTGGGCTTATTTTAATGTTATAAAAATGTTACGAATGAGCTTATGAGACCAGCTTATCGAACAAATATTCATCCTGGTTGCTAGTAAGGTTGTCAAGGAGGTCACGTTATAAAATAACTTGGTCGTGTGTCGAATTTAATATTTACAAGGCCAAAGTAAATGGCTCAAGGCTGTTAATAGTTTCATGTTCAAAAATATTCTAAGTGTTGGAATATGGTTCGAATGGGTCAAGGTGACTCATAAACGTTTCGAATACATTATGTAAACGTTATTTTTAGCTCAAAAACTTTATGGTACTTGTTTGCTAGCCTCGTTAGCATCTAGAATGTCAAAAAATATATATATGTTACGTTTATATATCTCTAGATAAAAGGTTAAATAATAACGTAAAAAACTTGAAATAATGAAATGAAAAGAATTTAGAAAGGTCTCCAAGAGCCTTACCTCACCTCTAGGGGTGGGGTAAAAACATATTTGTGGATCGAGTTAGGACAAATGATCAACGTGGCTTGGTACACGACCTTCCAAAGGTTCTAGACGAGCAAACGAGGTACTCTTGGAGCACTTCGACACTTCGTATGATGGACAAACAGTTCGTCCCAAATCAACTCTATAACTACACGTATAATAGAAACATGGTTCGTTTGTGTGTGTGTCTTCAACTGAGCTTGCATGGGAGGGTTTTATAGTGAGTTTTGAGAGTGTAAACACTGCCAAGTTCACATGTGTTTGAGTGTTAGATTGAGTATATTGCATGTTGACTCTTTTCTTGTCCAATCGAGTTAGAACAAGCAAGGAATGTGTAAGTAAGATACACTGTACATTCCTGACATTCCTTATTCGTTTAAAGTCATGTTTTGTAAGGATTGGGAGGCATGGGTGGTCAATAGTAACTTGTGACACGTTTTTATAAATTTGGCAAAGATGGGTTTTGTGGTTTACTTTGCTCGATTTTTAGGCAGTGAACGAGTGAGTTAGGTCATGACTCTTATCATTCTCCAATCTATGCTAGGTGGTCAATCGAGTGGTAAAATAAAATGGCTATGTCGTGTGTCGAAAATAAAAGAAAACGGGGTGGTTTGTGGCCTTGGTCGCAACTGGAACACAAAGAAAAGAAAGAAAGAAAAAAAATATATAAAAAGGGGGCGCTGGGCTTTTAAGCCTGGTGGGCTGGTGGGTTGTGTGTTCAGGCCCAAAAGAAAAGAAAAGAAATATAAACGGTCCGTTTGGTGCTGTTTGGGTTTAACGTGGCCCATTGGGTCACGGGGGCCACATAGCAAGTTTTCTGATTCGGGTTACGGTCCAATAATATTAGTGAGCAATCTCGGGAATTTTCATAGGCTCGGGAAACATATAAATAGTACACGGTAATTAAACGAAATGTATATTATAAAATATAAACGTTTAAAAATATATTCGCGATACTAGACTATCATGGTTCGTGTGTAAGCATCGTTCATAGACAAATGGTCTATCACATTTATCGTAGTGATTTATATAACATGTTATATATCAGTGTTGCAAAAATTGGCCAAATCGGCCGATTAATCAGCGATTAATCGCTAATCGGCCATGGACCTTGGTGAGATTTAAAAGGTAATCGGCCGACTAATAGGCCGAGTCAAGAAAATCGGCCGATTAATCGGTTAAAAATCGCTAATCGGCCATGGACCGCCTCAATAACGATTCACGATTTTTGCAACATTGTTATATATATAAAAAAAATTGTCACCCGTATAAATGGTATTTAATCACGTAATACTCATTTAATCATTTTATTTATTTACTAATCGTATGGGAAAATTACGAGATGCTACATATAGTGAGTTATGACTTTCAAAAATAGGATTGTAAGGAACCAAAAATGCGTAGGAAGTATAGACTGAACATAGTCTAGTCACGGTTGAATTAATTGAACGTGTCATGACGTACGCGGATAACTTCCGACGAAGTTAAAAAAAATAGAATAGTTAAATAATAAAATATTAAATTAATAACATGAAATTTTAGAAATGTCACACATACAATCTCAGCCATCCATTTTTTCATGAAATAAAAAAACCACTTTCATATTTTTTTAAAATTAAAATATCTCGCAAACCATTAATCGTTACGCGAAACTAATTATACCATCACGACGAGAATTAATGATTTTTCTATAAATTTGCACTTCTATATACTTTCGACGAACTTTTTTTTTCATAATTTCCGCCTAGAAAATCACATGTGATTTATTACTTAAAAAATCACATGTGAGTTGTGGAAAATAACAAATTAAAAGTGATTTTACAAATCAGAAAACTAACAAATCACCTAGTGCTTTTCTAGGCTGAAATTTTACAATTCGGAAGAAATAACAAATCACAATTGATTTTACAATTCGTCAAAAGTATATAAAAGTGCATATCTATATAGAGATAATTTTCCGCGATGGCATATTTTTTGTAACTTGAATATATACCGTTTGAAAGATATGTTGTTTTAAAAAAATGTGGAAATGAGTTTTCTTCTTTGATGAAAAATGGAGGGCTATGATTCACCCATTTGTTCAATAGAAAAAAATGTTCCTTGTTGATCTTACCTCTTAGGGTATCCACTATGGTGGTTTATGAAAAACGGTTTATAAAGTTATGAAGAGGTATGTAAACTTGTAAAGCATAGCGAACATATATTTGAAGCTCATGTGACATGAAGAGCTCTAGGATATTGAGCCTTTTCATAATTTAATGCATTTTAATTATGTGAGATGTTTATTAAAACTTTATAAAGGTTTACCATAATTGATACCCTTATGCTAATTATTGTAACGCCCCCAAAATATCGCAGCAAAAGATAGTGTCACTGGGTGTTACTTCATAGTACAAAGTTCAATTCATGGAAAGTGAACTCTAAATGAGATGTATTAAAAAGTTACAATTCAATAAATGATATCAGAGTTATAACAAAGGGTCCCAAAGTATAAGATTACATAAATGTTTTTAAGATATCATCGAATGGTAAAATATAATGCATCCAAAGCTCCAAAACATGCGACTCCAAGTCAATGTTATGTCTTATGAACCTGAGAAAATACATGCTAAAAGTGTCAACACAAAAGTTGGTGAGTTTATAATGTTCTCAACCCTTATTTTAGGAAAACGAGGTAAAGCCGAAACTAGTCATTGTTGTTTGTTTATTTGTTTGTTTGTTTGTTTGTTTATCTTATTCTTGTCCAATATTAGTTTTTCATCATTCCACTCTCATCTTTCTCGAGTAATCGTTCATTTCGCCAATTTATTCTCTTTTCTAGCTTTTTTGTCATCCACACGAGACTTTAAAACATCTTTTCTTTCAAACACCATTGGAGCTAAAACCTTTTATTCAAGTATTGTTTATTATAGTATTCGAGTATTATTTCTGAGTTGCCACTTAAATTGATTAGGTTGTGTTGAGGTTCATTTGCTATGACGCATTATTTGACTGGTTTCTATATCTCATTTCCTGCTATTAAGGTGTGATTAATAACCCCATTTTAACTTTTTAATTGTTTTTAAACCCATGGGGTGAGATACTTGCTTTTAAATGTTTTCTGAGCACAAGTGTTTATTGTATGCTATTCCTGATTTGTATGCTTTCCTGACTAATATGTTAAGTAGCTTTACCTTGCCATGCAAGACCCTCAGATCATGAACCATTAATCACCTGCGGGTGAGCGCTAATATAAGGATATAGGCCTATAGGATTTGACCATCCCACTCCTTTTGCTGGATAGGAAAATTGTGGTGTACTATATTTGATTTTACTGGGTATCTGGCATGTACCTGGTCTCAGGGGCATTATTACATTATGAAATTCCGCGGTTATTGTCGACTTATAATACTGATGTTTGTTAACGTTTTGCGTGTCATGAGCATAGCATTATCATATTACTCCATCCGTCTCATATTAATAGTCCATATTTCCTTTTTATGTTGTCTCAAAAAAATTGTCCGCTTTCCCTTTTAACTAATAAAAACGGAATTTAGTGAAGGAATATTCTAAATGAGTGTTTGAAAATTGTAGTGGACCCACTTTTATTAAACTTTGTAAATTTTGTCTCCTGACAATAATTTTGAGACGGAGGGAGTACAATATTATCTGCACAAGGATGTATATTTATTGTTTTTTACTCGGTATTTGCATTTGTTGCTTATATCTTCCATATTAAAATCTTGTGCTCAACTTTATTTACTAAACCTATGGATTACACTCAACCTTTGTGTTGACTTTTAAGCATGGTTTATCTCAGGTAACTAACTAGCTATTGAAGCATACTTTTTGGGCACGCTGGAGTGGCAAGGACTAAAGGAGACTATCTATCTGTGGCAGCTTATCTATCTTTTACTAGATTTCTTTCATATCATTCGTAAAATCTTTTTATGCGTCTTTTGAATTCCACTGCAAAACTTTGTTATTTCTGCTGCAAACTTTATTTAATTTCCGTTGCTACTTTGTTAAGGAGTCTTGTACTCTGAATGGTTTTGTTAAATCAAATGAGATGTTTTAATTATTCATAAACGTCCCCTAACGAGGTCGTTAACTATGAATGTGACTGTTTTACCCTTTGAGTATACCCCTGGCTATGTTTAGATGTCATATCCGACTTGGGGGTGTTACATGCGAGCAATTCTAAAACCCTGTTTTTACGAGCAAAATTACACCTTTTCAAAAACTCTTAAACAAGGAATTTCAAAAAAAATCTTCACTAAATACACAAAAATTTTGTATAGAACGATTAAAGATCTTCCTTTTTCCACAAATATATTATCCTAACACACGTTTTATAAGATTAATCACAAAAACGATGAATCTTTATGCCTCGTATGAAGTTTAAGATATTCTAGAGAGAGAAAGCTTTTTAACGCGTCTAAAAACCAAAACTTTGCTACTAAATGAAGATTAAATGTCACACCCCCAAAATCGGGTCGCAGCGGAATGGAATTCCGAGGGAGTGACGTTCATGGAATACAAAGTACAAGGAAATAAAGAATGACCTCTAAGTGAGTCATTTTAAAACAAGCGTTTGATTTAAACATAAGAGTTTACAAAAGCATAAGTTTCAGAGTTTCACCATCAAAATGTAAGATTTTAATACATAACCAAACGCTAAGTAATGCAAAGAAATCTTCATCATGATGTGCTTCCAAAATGTGACTCGATGCGCTTCCATACAAAAGGTGTATCAACACCACTTAGTTACCTGAGAATATACGCTAAAAGGGTCAACAAATAATGTTGGTGAGAATCATAGGTTTAAATAAACAGTATTGCGGACCACAAGATTTCAATAGCAAGACAATACAACGAATATAATGTCACAGCCAAAAATAGTATATACAGTGCCTAAGCTCATGACCCCGAAGCTCCATGTAATGGTATGCAATCAAGCATAGTAATCAGTGCCCCTAAATAAGTGTTTGCCAGATACTCGGAAATAATCCGAATGATATGCGTCCGTATGTAAAAACAAGCGTTATATTCCCACCCCGAGGGTTTAGAAATCATGTAATAACAATGTAAAAAGTCGGGGCTATGAAACTCACCTGTAGTAATCAACGTACTCAGAGTAATGAAAACGAGTTTCTTATGCGAGAAAACTCAAGAACGACCTAAAAATATATAAGTCGTCTTAGGATTTTGTAATATGTTTCGTATGTATTTTTGTAAATTCATTTATCACCCATATATGTTTGTAAAGTAATTTAGTAATAAACTATATAATTTTATCAAGGAAATTGCCGTAATGTTTAAATGTTTGCTAATGTTCAAGTCCGTTATGTTTATTTCAAAAATCTCTAATAGGTCTAATAAGTATATATATTGTTCTACCATTTCCGTCTTCTTTGTTTTAGCCAAAATATACTCCAAAAGGTCCAAAAATTTATTTTAAAAATTCTAACAGCATTTTAGTAGCCAAATAAAAAGTTGTCAAAAGTTTATGTTTCGTCGTAACTTCCTTAGGCCATATCTTTTGCGTCATAGCTCCGTTTCTTGCGTTCTACCTATCCCCGCGAAGGTGACAAGGTATACTAGCATACTTTCAAGGTCTCGGGTATTCTAGATACTTTCTAAAGCTCGGTTTTTGCTTGTCAAAATTTCTGTCAGCAAGTAACATTTCAGAAATTTTTGTTTTTGCCGCAAATCTTAAATCTAGCGTATCTTTTTCGTTATAAGTCCGTTTTTAGCCATTCAAGCGCTCACGTTTTCATTATAAAGTCTATTTTCTATATTTTTAACCAAATATGGTATTTAGAAAACTTATTTTTCTGTAAAAATGTTTTTGGGACAGAAGGTACATAAAAGTTTACAAATTTCATTTTTATCACTTGTAACTTACTAGATCTAGCTTGGATCATCTCCAAATATTATCCTAACACTACTACAACTTTCCCATAATTTTTAATAGTGACAAGGCTATATTATCAACCTATTATATATGTCAAACCTCAAGAATAATTAAACTAAGTGTAGGAAAACATATAGATCACATATATTTTATTTAAACCTTAACTTGTACAAGAAAATCTAATATGAGTTAGGACTTGAACCTAGCCATTTTTATCAAGAAATATTAGTATTAAACATGTTTAAAAATCTCAAGAATCATGAACAAACATATATGTAATGGGTGATAAATATTGTGTACTAGTTCAAATGGATATGAAATCAACATAATATGAACTCATGTATAAGTCATCATCAAAAGGTATAAGTAAATTTATAGAGATGATTTTTAGACTTACTAGTAGTAGAAGTATATATATGTAGTAGGAAAATGTGATCACGGTTGGTACCCCGAAGCTCCAAGATACTAATATACTACCCCAAATAAGTTATAAAACCCTTGAACTAGCAAATGATTTTCTTTTCTTCCCGGGGTTCCCTTCCTTGGCCGATTAGTGTAGGAGTAAGATAGTCTTCATTTTTTTTTAGTTGATAAGTTTAAGTGTTTGTAAAAAGTTATCAATGAAGCAAGTATATATATAGAAGATGGGCTAGGTAAAAATTGGTCAAAGATATATAATTTTTTTTTTTGGGTCTTGGGTCCTTGCCGAATTTTAGGGGGAATTTGGGTAGGTTTGGTCTTCTTAGCCACCTTAATTTATTACCATGTTTCATGGTAAAGTTTGTAGGTGATTTTGTACATATCTTGACTAGAAAAGGGGGTTTAGGGGCGGCTTCATGTCTCCCCTAGGTGATATTTATAAAACTTGGTGTAAAAATTTATATTTTGAGTGTATTGGGTATTGAAAATATGTATTGGGTATTGGTTTAGTAGTTAACGAAGGTTACGCGTATTTAAACGGTTCAAATAAAGAAATTACATTAGGCGCAAGGAAATATTTTTGGCACTATGGAAATCATTTTGGTAGTAGTAAGATGTAAGAAATATATTTCTTAGGAGCATTGGGTACCTCGTGTGATCATTTGCATGTGTAAAACGTTTACTAAATAAATATTCGTAATGAATTATTGTATAATTGTCTTCAACTATTAAATTATGAAAGTAAGTATTAATAATGAGATGTGGTAATATAGTCTATTGTTATTATGAAATTTTATGATTGGTCATAACTTTACGTTTATGAAATTAAAAGTTAAACGTAAAACGTTTTTCACGTAAGCCTTAAAATAAATAATTCGAGTTTGGAAAATAGTATTGACCTGTAAAATGGCGGGTTGTCATAGTCTACCACCCATAAATGGAATCTCGTCCTCGAGATTCAATCAGTGTTGGTCGTTGGAGTGGTGTCAGAGAAGAGATGTGGATACTTTCGACGAATCTGGTCTTCTCGCTCCCAAGTGAACTCGGGTCCTCGTTGAGAATTCCAGCGAACCTTAACGATAGGAATTTAACTATGTTTCAATTGCTTAACCTCACGATCCATAATTTCTACGGGCTCTTCAATGAAGTTAAGCTTGTCGTCGAGTTGAATCTCTTCTAATGGAATAATGAAGGATTCNCTGCTTCATGTCTCCCCTAGGTGATATTTATAAAACTTGGTGTAAAAATTTATATTTTGAGTGTATTGGGTATTAAAAATATGTATTGGGTATTGGTTTAGTAGTTAACGAAGGTTACGCGTATTTAAACGGTTCAAATAAAGAAATTACATTAGGCGCAAGGAAATATTTTTGGCACTTTGGAAATCATTTTGGTAGTAGTAAGATGTAAGAAATATATTTATTAGGAGCATTGGGTACCTCGTGTGATCATTTGCATGTGTAAAACGTTTACTAAATAAATATTCGTAATGAATTATTGTATAATTGTCTTCAACTATTAAATTATGAAAGTAAGTATTAATAATGAGATGTGGTAATATAGTCTATTGTTATTATGAAATTTTATGATTGGTCATAACTTTACGTTTATGAAATTAAAAGTTAAACGTAAAACGTTTTTCACGTAAGCCTTAAAATAAATAATTCGAGTTTGGAAAATAGTATTGACCTGTAAAATGGCGGGTTGTCATAGCTTATGACATAGCAACCATAAAGACATTAGTAAATACGGATTTTTATGAATATGCTCAAGTTCAAGCCTGATTGCAGGGGAGGTGGCCAAGCGGCAATCAGGCTCCTAATGACACCAAGCCCACAATGGTTGATGTTAGGAATCTCTATCTTGTAACATTTATTATCCAGTAACATTTATTATCCAGTAACATTTATTTATGTAATATGTTTTGTAATAGTTTAGTCCACATAGGTCCGGCCCATGAAGCCCATAACCGAATTTTATAGCGGCATATAGTTATAATGATATGTTGGTTAAGTATTTTGTACAATGTTTTGTGTAACAAAAATCACTATAATTATATGCCGCTATAAAATTCCGTTGCTATGCACGGGTATTCGTCTAGTTGAAATTAATACCTGAAAAGTTTATTAGAGAAATACATGAAGTTGGCATGTATCCACTAAGTTGTGATCCTGAAAATGCAAGTATAATTTTCGACGTTCTGCATCATGCCACCTGTTAATAAATTAAAACAACCAATAATTATAATATACAACTTAAAATTCCTAATAGTTGTGAAACTTATATGCTTTATGACACCTGTTAATCACAAAGAAAGTAAAAGATATAGTTTAAATTCATTCGAAACAACTGAAGATTTCACTACAAGAAAATAGCTCTTTAGCGTCATTTTTAGCGACTCACTATTAGAAGTCGCAAAGTTGCGACAACAATAGTGACACTTTTAGCGATGTTTATGTTGTCATATCGCAAACGATATAGCCTTATATGTTGCAATTTGTTTTAAGATTAAAATGTCGCAATTTATGTCGCGAGTTATGTCGCTATTGTTGCGACATTCTAGATTATGTCCCTAACGAAGACGCAAATTATGCGACATCTTAGAAAATGACGTAAAATGTGTCGCTACTTTGCAACACTATGAAATATGTCGGTAATCAAGTCGCTAAATTTTCCGACGTACATAAACGCATTGCTAACCATGACGCTAATTGCTAAAACTTGAACCATGTTCTTATGCTTTTACCGGTCCAGTTTTTCCAAACTTGTTACTTATTGCTCGCAATTCCTTTCATGCTAACATATACAAAATTAAGTGTATATATAGCTAGTTGATTTTA
This sequence comes from Artemisia annua, assembly GCA_014162995.1. Taxonomy (NCBI): domain Eukaryota; kingdom Viridiplantae; phylum Streptophyta; class Magnoliopsida; order Asterales; family Asteraceae; genus Artemisia; species Artemisia annua. The sequence continues at coordinate 20,274 of LBNU01030614.1, forward strand.
TAAAAAAAATTATCAATTTTCATACGTATAATATAATTCTACTAAAGCAAGATTCAAAAGATTTTATTTATTAACATTTCTAGTTGCTATCTATATATATTTTAGTTAAAAAAAAATTAAGCTCCCCCTTTTTAAACGCCACTTTGGAGTTAAACTCCCGGTTCGTGCCCTAAAATTGAATTTTCCCCAAATCCTCAACGCCACCATTGCACCGCCACTTTCACCGACATTGCACCACCTCTTTCGCCGCCGTTCACATTGATCATCGTCGTTGCACCGCCACTTTCGCCGCCGTTCTCCTTCACCGTCAATGCACTACCTCTTTCGCCTCCGTTCTCCTTCACCGTCGTTGCATCACCTCTTTCGCCGCCATTCACCTTCACCATCGTCGGAACGCCTCCTTCGACGCCGTTGCACCACCGTACTGCGGGCGGTGACTTCACTGTGGACGTTATTTAATCATCTATTTTGTTAGCTGGTATGATCTCCGCTTCTCGATTAAGTGTTAGTTTCGTTATCTTGTTCACGTGTTTATGTAAATTCTCGCGTTTCGTGTTTCGCCTGTAGTGTTTGTTTAATATTGCCTATTAAGTGTTTGTTGAAAGTCCTCTGCTTCTGATTTGGTTAACATGTAAGTTTTAGGTAGTCGTGATTGTTTATATCGCGTAACGGCATGTGTTTTTGAAGTTTTGACAGGTGTTTCGTCTTGTAGAAATTGATTCGGCTAATCGCCATAGAACTCTTTTTACTGCACATTTATCGACTTTTGGTTTTGCATCCTAAAGCTAATCAGAGTTAAACAATCTAAGTTTGTGATGTAATTTGATGCAGGTTCCTTCTTAGTCCCACTTGAAGTAAATGTCTTCCTGATTGTTTTGAGTGGATGTGAGGTTAGGCAAGCGTTTTATCATTTACTTGCTTTCAGTTCTACAAACATTAATATACAGATCCACATTTATTTTTAGAAGTGATTTAACTCAGCACCGCATTTCTGATGCATTTTCTCATTACCTATGCTCTATACACTAGATTATAATTATTCTTTAAACGAGTAATTATCATGTTCATACTTCATATCTTGTTGAACTAGGCTAGGGGCTTTTAACATAATGGTAAGTCAGAACATAGATTGATAGATGTAGCAATTTCAACCCGTTTACTTAGGAATGGGTTGATATGGTTTATGTTTGATCTCCGACGGGTCAAATAAGAAATAGATAAAAAGAAACTGGTCGATATTAATTATATTATCCAAAACTTAGTACTTCCAGACAGTTAGAGCGAGCTATTTGAGATTCGTATATTGACATAATAATTAGAATGATGAGTATTGCATTAGACAATGAACCACTTTTATTGTTGATTTGCTAGTTAACTTTCGACCATTTTGGATTTTGATTTTCAGGTTGTGCCATGGATTCTGAATTGGCCATGAAAGTGCGGAAGAATAGCTAGGGCAGGCTAAGTCCATATTAAAACTTTGGTAATAACATTGGTCGAATTTTTGGGTAGAAAACACAGTTGTAACTTTGATATTAGAAGTTTAGAACATAAGAGTTTAATGTCAATCCAACCTGTTATGATTCATAAAAAATTGCCAGTTTTGACCCATAACCTGAACCACCCATCAAGTACGGAAAATTGATGCATGAGCTACATTGGAACAAGGCCTCACAATTATTGAGTGCAAAAGAGGCGGGGATGTATTTTCGGATTAAAAGATATATTATGCCAAGACTAACCTTTTGAATTTGCTAATCCAAGCCATCATTTTTGCAACACCTGAAGAAGCGAATCATAAAAATCCATATCCAGAAGAACCTATAGAAATCAATAAATAGATTACCCTCTAATGTGTCACCCGCTCAGAATCAATGTAAAATTGGAGAAGCACCAAAGAAACACATCAAACAATAAAACAATAGAAATGAAGATATATTAAATTTACATGATTCTAGCTAGTTGGTCTTGGAGTTTCTTAAAACCTGTGAAGACGAAGATGGAGAAACACAAAAACTGATGAATTGGTTTTTTGCAAAATTATACTGGGTTAACAATCGATTTGTTCTTGTCGCAATTCAAAACTTGCTAGGGTTCGTCAATGATTTTGCCAAGCTATATAAAAAAAGATAATCCTACAACTGATGAGCATGAGTTGGGCTACAGCTTTTCAAACTGGCCGAACAAATAGGAGCTTTCACCATAAGTTTTGGTAATCATTAAATCAGTTTTTTAATTTAACAAAAATTCCGAAATTAGTGTTTTTCTTTTTTTTTTAAAAAAAATGCAAAATTCCTAATCTAGACACTCTTAAATTTCAGTATTTTTTTTAAGAGGGCATAATAGACTTTTTTATACTCTGCTTTATTAGAATATATAGATAGATAGACTCCTTTTAAATAAAAATATTACATTATGATGATACTTTTAAAACAAAAAAGCAATTAAAAATAATAAAGTGAGGAAGAAAAACATTGTTTGACGACAAAGAAATACTAAAAAAAACAATCATAATAATCATTAACATTCACCGCCCCATTCATTTCTTCATCTTTGTAGCCTGCTTACCTGTGTTCTTGTCTTCTTTTATAATTATTCATTCATTATTTTTAATCATTTAAAAAAACCCAAACACTGCTCATTAACAGGTAATCTTTCAATTTGCCATAAGGGTTTGTTAATTATTTGATTATTTGTTAGATTTATGTTGATTTAATGATACCCTTTTGTGATTAGGTCATAAAGATTGAATCTTTTTGTTGATCTCTCATTTGGGTTTGTTTTTTTGTTTTTTGATTTGATTTGGTTTGATTGTGTTTATAGTGCATTGTAATTAGTACCCATTGTTGTTTTGTTATTGGATTTCTGTTTATGTTGGAATTAGATTTGTTTGGTGGGTAGATTGCGATATTTATAAGCTGCAGTCTAGTGGAATATAGGGATCATTATCTGAAAATGTATCTTACTTGTCATTTTTTTGAGTTGTATGTAGCATCGTTTCAATCGGACTGTTTAATAGTAACTAGCTTTTTGAATTTCGATTCTTTTGCGTATCGATTGACGTATTAAGTATTTTTGGGAATCGAAATTTTAATTTAGATAGTCTGATAGAAGCAATGCTACATACAACTCAAAAAAGTGACGAGTAAGATACATTTGCAAACAATTAGCCCTAGAATATATGGTGCCTTTTTCACATGATTAAGTACTCTATGCCTATATTAGATAAGAACTTTTAGGTGAGGCTTTTGGTATCAAGAATGTGAATTGTGAAAGCGAAATATAACTTGATTCGGTTGTTGGTATGGCATAATGAAATTGAGGAATTGATTCTATTGGTTATTCAGTTTAGGAGTCGTTGTAGCGGAAGTAATTTTATTTATTTAGTGGTTTGACATGCAAATCTTTTTATTTTTGGAAGTTGCAAAACGCCTAAATGACTTATTTTGTGCTAATCAAAACTTCAAACGAAATAAATGCATCCTAAACGACATAATCACTTCCACATGTGGTGACAAACGCTCCCAAAATATCTGTATTTGTTAATTTGACATGTATTACAGCAGTACATTGATGTTTCTTTACTTTTATTTTTGTGGTTTTGTAGGTGCACTTAACTTGCGTACTTTATACGTGTTGGTAAACAAATAGTTGAGAACATTTTACTTTTTTGGAAGAAAGTAGGATGCGGAGGTGGTTGTGCTGTACGTGTAAAATTGAAGAAGAGTCTTACCCATCAAATGATAATGAAGTCGTAAAGAATCCCCCAGGTTTTGTGGATGGTACGTCCCTGTAATTACTTTCTCTTATGATTTTAGCAATGCTAATTGCTAACTATAACCAGATGCACCACATTTGGCGCACTTGCGTATATAATGGTAACGAGTTAGTATGAAACTGTGAATAGAGTGAAATATAATATACTCCTTCATGTCATTGGTATCATGATGTTTGACTATCAGTCAAATTTTCTTCAATACCCTCAAACAACAATGAATTAGGTGGTGGACCATATCATTATTTCTTGGTAATAGCGACAATAGGCAAATGGATATCTCCAATTCAAGTAGTTTCCAAAAACGAATATCTTGTACGTGGTATTATTCATGGGATGTCCAAACTTCACACCTTACGAATCTACAAAGAAGTATAACTTATTATTATAGAATGAATAGCTTTGTTCATGGATAAGAAACGTAAAGATTGAATCTTTTTGTTGATCTCATTTGTTATTATAGAATGTATAACTTATTATTATAGAATGTATCTTATTTGTTAGATTTATGTTGATTTAATGACACCCTTTTGTGATTAGGTCATAAAGATTGAATCTTTTTGTTGATCTCTCATTTGGGTTTTTTTTTTATTTGATTTGGTTTGATTGTGTTTATAGTGCATTGTAATTAGTACCCATTGTTGTTTTGTTATTGGATTTCTGTTTATGTTGGAATTAGATTTGTTTGGTGGGTAGATTGCGATATATATAAGTTGCAGTCTAGTGGAATATAGGGATCATTATCTGAAAATGTATCTTACTTGTCATTTTTTTGAGTTGTATGTAGCATCGTTTCAATCGGACTAGTAACTAGCTTTTTGAATTTCTATTATTTTGCGTATCGATTGACGTATTAAGTATTTTTGGGAATCGAAATTTTAATTTAGATAGTCTGATAGAAGCATATCATTACCCTCAAACAACAATGAATTAGGTGGTGGACCATATCATTATTTCTTGGTAATAGCGACAATAGGCAAATGAATATCTCCAATTCAAGTAGTTTCCAAAAACGAATATCTTGTACGTGGTATTATTCATGGGATGTCCAAACTTCACACCTTACGAATCTACAAAGAAGTATAACTTATTATTATATAATGAATAGCTTTGTTCATGGATAAGAAACGTAAATCATAGTTTTGAAGAAATCCACATCAGACATTTTATTTTTGAAACAATATTCATCGTCTGGACAAGGCAATGTTATGTTTATCCAGATATCAAAAATACGTGGTGGGGACGTTCTTCAATAAGGAAAAAATGATCAAAGTGTGACTTGGACGATATCTTAGGGTCAATGTCCTGCACTTGGCCTACATATCCTTTTATTTGTTTCTGTAAAATAAAATTAAACCTTCAGCGTTGGATATATGTTTTTTCACATCTGCTTAAGCTTATGCAATTGTCTTAAATTAGTTCAAGATGATCTTGCCATTCCATATGATTTCTAATCTATAGATAGAAATTTCATGAAGTGGTAACTCTTAGCTATCATGTTAGGAGATTTTGTGATCATTGTAGAGGTGGCAAAATCGGGCGGTGGGGAGGTGGATTGGTTGAAGTGTCAATACGGGAATATCTTAGTATAGGTCTGGATGTCTCTGGTTAGGTTAGGCGACCTTCAAAACACTTTCGTGTCTCTTTTTTTCTTTAAAAGTTTAATACAGTGCAAGTAATTATTGTGTTGAGTATGATTATAAGAATTGTAAAATTGTAGTATTAATAATAGTTATTTATTTATTTACTTATTTTTTTGGTGAAAGACCTAGGATGTATTATGCGTTTTACTTCCACTTTAGGCAACTTTCTGCCCCTTTACCTGTTTCCATTTTAGCTACAAACTGTTATGCGTTTTAGATCGTGCAAGAATCCTTATTTTTGACAATTTATCATTCTTAAGATTTCCTAGTTTGGAATTACAAGGTATTTATGTTTTTATTTCGTATTATGCTTTTGTTTTATGTTTCTATGTCAAATAATGCCATCTACGCTAACCGGAAACTTTAATTGCTTGCTTCACTTTGGCCCTCGCCTTTTTGCGCCTCTCACCTAAGGCGAGATACATAGTTGGTCACCTCAGATGTATCTTTAATCTTAAGTACCTTGTAAATGGGTCGAAATTGCCACCAGATCATGTTTACCATGTGAGCTTTATAACTATAGGTTTGTCGGTTTTGTACTTCTTTCACTGATCAGAGAAAAAAGAACAGCTCCATTTTATGGGTTTATATATATCTTATGTGAGAAGCAAGAGCCTGAAATTGGAGAAGATGGTCTACATTAGAAATTAAGGCTATACCATATAAACATTTCTTTTACAACGATAGCTTACATTGATTTAGCTCCACAAGATTTTCCCTTGACTACAAATTGTTAAAATGTTTGAACTGCGAATAAATATACATCTAGAGCCCACAAATTTTGTCAAGCTTCACAGATCTATACACATGATTTTGTAATACCTTTTTGTTTACGTGTGATATAGGACACCAAAAAGGTCCAAAAGCGCCTCCTGTCAAAACTGAAGTGCAAAAAGCAGTCCCACCACCAATGGGAGTACCTGCACTTTCGTTGGAAGAACTGAAAGAAAAAACTGAGGATTTTGGGTCAAAGGCACTAATTGGTGAAGGTTCATATGGAAGAGTCTATTTTGCAACTTTAAACAATGGAAAAACTGTTGCTGTGAAAAAGCTTGATGTCTCTACCGAGGCTGAATCAAACAACGAGTTCTTAACACAGGTATTCCCACAATACTACTAATTAGAAGGCAATTCAGTTGTTTGTTTGTGAATGTCTGTGTGAATTAACGTGCTCTGTTTCTAATGAACTCAAGGTCTCCATGTTCTCAAACCTGAAGAATGACAATCTTATTGAGTTGCTCGGTTACTGTGTTGAAGGAGATGTCCGTGTCTTGGCTTATGAATTTGCAACCATGGGATCTCTACATGACATTTTGCATGGTACCCGTCATAACCTTTTATTATTTTATGAATGTTTTTAAGTCAACGAGTCATTAAAAATAAATTTGCACTTACAGGGAGGAAGGGTGTGCAAGGAGCACAGCCAGGCCCTGTTCTTGATTGGATGCAACGGGTAAGAATTGCTGTTGATGCAGCAAGGGGACTGGAGTACTTGCATGAGAAGGCTCAACCTTCGATAATACACAGAGATATTAGGTCTAGCAATGTGCTCTTATTTGAAGACTTGAAAGCCAAGATTGCCGACTTCAATCTTTCTAATCAATCACCAGACATGGCTGCTCGTTTACATTCTACTCGTGTCCTCGGCACCTTTGGCTATCATGCACCAGAGTAACACCTCTAAACCTTCTTTTTATGGTTATCATGCACCATATAGAAGTTTCATTTTTATAAATAAAAAATGTTGCTTTATAGATATGCAATGACGGGACAGCTAACACAGAAGAGTGACGTGTATAGCTTTGGTGTTGTTCTTCTCGAGCTTTTAACTGGCAGAAAGCCTGTTGATCACACTATGCCACGTGGACAGCAGAGTCTTGTCACTTGGGTAAGTTTTGACTAGCATAGTTATCATAAAATCATGAATATCATATTTGTTTAATACCTTTATTTTCTATCTTGTGGGACCCATAACTGTCTCGGTTTGTTTCTACTCGCTCCGTATTGGACTATCGTAATGTTGAATGGCTTAGGTGGGCGAGGTTTTTAATCATTGTTACTTTGTGCTTAATTAGGCTACTCCTAGGCTAAGCGAAGACAAGGTTAAACAATGTGTTGATCCAAAGCTTAAGGGAGAGTATCCTCCAAAAGCGGTTGCAAAGGTCTGTCTTAATACACACACACACACACACACACACACCCACACACACACACATGCACAGTTGGGATTTAGGAAAGTGGTGAAAAGTTAACAATTTGATTTGTTCTGGTGATGTCAGTTGGCAGCTGTGGCAGCGTTATGTGTGCAATATGAGTCTGAGTTTAGGCCCAACATGAGCATTGTCGTGAAGGCTCTTCAACCACTTTTGAAGGCTACTGTACCAGCGCCAGCGCCGGCGGAGGCTGAGGTGGAGGCGGAAATTTGACAAATGCGTGTTGGTTATTGGTCATAGTGTAACGGGAAATTCTGCAGTTGCACCGAAAAACAAGCATGGGAGTGCTCATCTGTAGATTCCGCCTCCGGCCACCTATATATACATTTATACAACTATTTACATATAACCCATTTTATATATTGCATTTGAGAAATACTATTGGGCCGCCTGATTTTTATTTGTCTGGATAGAGTGGAATTTGATTTTGTGGTGATTTGTCATATCAAATGAGGTTTTCTGCTTACTAAGTTATGGTTCCCCTAAAGAACTTGATGTCTTTGCATTGATTGTATTCGCTTTTATGTGAGAGATGACGAGTTGGTATCTCCAACTTATGTCTGCATTTAGCCCTTGTTTCTTTACAACACATGTTTTATCTTGTTAATCATCTGTTAAATGCTGGATATAATTGAAAAATCAAACTATTTTGCTAATTACCAGCTCCCAACACCACCATACCTAAATGATTTTGACATATCGTATATATCTGAGTTTACCGCCATCTCCTAATCATAGATGGAGTTCATGACCAGAAACATTGTGAAAAGGCCCTATGTCCACAAAGACGAAGTTGATACTATCAATCTCAAGTCTTCAGCTGCAGTCGTTTTTCGTTGCTGATTACATTAGAGATGTGAAATTAGGTATGGAGGTGGGTTTACAGTTCTGATGGACTATCATGACGGGTTTTATCCGTACAATAGCTGTCTACTTTCAAAAATGTACCGATATGGTACGTGTACTATTTTTCGTACCAGTATAGGAGGTCTACTTTCAGTTTCGTGCTAATATGGTACGTGAGTAACTTTTTCACCTGCAAAACCTGCAAAACATGTTAAAAAGTGATTTTTGAGCAAAAATGGTCCATTGTGATTTATTTATTTTGCAAAATTGGTCCTTTGTGATTTTTTCAAAAATGGTCCCTTGTGATTAAGTATATTCGTTTTTTTTTTGTTTTCACTCGTTTTTCATTCGTTTTTCATCCATGCATTTTTTTCCGAAAAAAAAACAATTCGATTATTTTTAGAAAAAAATGTAAAAATAAATCTAAAAAGATTTAAAAAAAATAGAAATTTTTTTTTGTGGAAAAGCTTTTTTTCCGAAAATAATTATATTGAAAAAGATTTTTTTAGAAAAAATTAGTCGAAAAACTTGGCATTTGGAGAGTTTTCATGAGAAAAAAAGTTTTTATAAATTTTTGTTCATTTTTATACATTTTTGTCGAAAAAAAATCGAATTTTTTTTTAGAAAAAAATATTTCTTAAAAAAATTTAAAATGACAAAACATGATTTNATTGGATTATCGTAATATTGAATGGCTTAGGTGGGCGAGGTTTTTAATCATTGTTACTTTGTGCTTAATTAGGCTACTCCTAGGCTAAGCGAAGACAAGGTTAAGCAATGTGTTGATCCAAAGCTTAAGGGAGAGTATCCTCCAAAAGCGGTGGCAAAGGTCTGTCTTAATACACACACACACACACACACATGCACAGTTAGGGAAGTGGTGGGAAGTTAACAATTTGATTTGTTCTGGTGATGTCAGTTGGCAGCTGTGGCAGCGTTATGTGTGCAGTATGAGTCTGAGTTTAGGCCCAACATGAGCATTGTCGTGAAGGCTCTTCAACCACTTTTGAAGGCTACTGTACCAGTGCCAGCGCCGGCGGAGGCAGAGGTGGAGGCGGAAATTTGACAAATGCGTGTTGGTTATTGGTCATAGTGTAACGGGAAATTCTGCAGTTGCACCGAAAAACAAGCATGGGAGTGCTCATCTGTAGATTCCGCCTCCGGCCACCTATATATACATTTATACAACTATTTACATATAACCCATTTTATATATTGCATTTGAGAAATACTATTGGGCCGCCTGATTTTTATTTGTCTGGACAGAGTGGAATTTGATTTTGTGGTGATTTGTCATATCAAATGAGGTTTTCTGCTTACTAAGTTATGGTTCCCCTAAAGAACTTATGTCTTTCTATTGATTGTATTCGCTTTTATGTGAGATGATGAGTTGGTATCTCCAACTTATGTCTGCATTTAGCCCTTGTTTCTTTACAACACATGTTTTATCTTGTTAATTGTCTGTTAAATGCGCAATATGACTACCAACACCGCCATACCTATATGATTTTGACATATCGTATAGAACTGAGTTTACCGCCATCTCCTATTCATAGATGGAGTCCTTTTATGTGAGATGATGAGTTGGTATCTCCAACTTATGTCTGCATTTAGCCCTTGTTTCTTTACAACACATGTTTTATCTTGTTAATTGTCTGTTAAATGCGCAATATGATTGAAAAATCAAACTATTTTGCTAATTACCAGCTACCAACACCGCCATACCTATATGATTTTGACATATCGTATAGAACTGAGTTTACCGCCATCTCCTATTCATAGATGGAGTCCATGACCAGAAACATTGTGAAAAGGCCCTACGTCCAGTCGTCCACAAAGAAGAAATTGATGCTATTAATCTGAAGTCTTCAGAAGGAGAGGGAAAGTGGAATCTGCATTCGTTTTTCATTGCTGATTACATTAGAGGCGAAGTTACGTATGGAGGTGGGTTTACAGTTCTGATGGCCTATTATGACCATCTCCTGGCTACAGATTGTGTTATTCTCCAATGTGTGGCACTGTGGCATAGCCGCATAGATGGTTCAATATGCCAAAGTTTTGTGACAAAAATAGAAATTAAAATTTTAATAGAAGCAGTTTATGCTTATACCAATCTATAGGCAAGCTGCTTATTAGTTACTCTTGTTCGTGGACATGACCTTTAATAAAATCAAGTAGAGAACTGCAAATATAATAGATGGTTAAAGGTTTTAAGTGATTTTCATATATTGCATGGTGTGGTTATTTTTCTTGGTTCTATAGGCCATTTTCTGTAGCCTTGTGCACAAATCTGCCCAGCGTTTAGGTATTTTGATCCATAAATAGCTTCCTTTAGGATTCCTAGACGATTTAGCAGTCCCGTGTCACATATTTACCCTTGCATTTTAGGTATAGAGATCCATGGCTAGTTTCTTCTAGGCGTTTTAGGCAATCTTAACAGCTTCACGTGTACATATTTTCCATGTACATGTTTGCCACTGCTTTTAAGTATAGAGACTCATAGCTGTATCCATCTACAAATTTTGCCGCATCCATTATGACATACACTTATATATGCTCATAGGCTCCAATTATCGTATATGCTCGCATGGGTGTCTTTATGCCTTTTATGCTTATATATGCCTCTATTTTTTTCTTATATGCCACTATTTGTATGTCTGATCAAATTGTAGGACCACGTACACTTGATGTTATGCATTTCATATCCTTTCTTTTTGTGCGTTCCATGCTTATATCTTACGTTATATGCAATCTGCTTGTATGCGTTATGTGCGACCTAACATGAGCATTGCCTGTGAAGGCACTTACAACCACTTCTGACAGCCTTGTATCTTGCTATGTGTTATATGGTTGTATGCCACATATACTTGCAATGTGTTTTGTGCTTACATAGTTTTCCTTTTCATGCAATTTTTACACATCCACCCCACGTAAATTTGAGCCCATTCTTCATGCACACATACTCACTCGCCGAAGGTCTCGTCTCTATGAAAGCAGTCTCTCTTCTCTCGGGTTTCCCCAAGGATAGAGGCACATGCTTTGTCTACATTTCACATCCTCATACCTTTCTTAAACGGAATTAGGCGGGTATTGTTGTTATATGCTTACATATGTTGTGTTATATTCTTTTATGCTTATATATACCCTCTATTCTTATATGTTTCTATTGGTTTTATGCTTGTACATGTCTATGCTTATAGTCAGTCATATTTGTGGACATACACTCTCACATATATAAACTTGTCAGAACCGAAAGAAATCTCCCTACCCTCCCTACTCACGTGTAAGGTATGCCTGTATACATCATACCTCCCTTACTCCCCTTCAACGCGGGATTGGATATTCTTGGTGGTCTTGTGCAATCTGCTAGTTAGTATTTACAATGCACCACAATGTTAACATAATTGTATGCTACACCATGATGTTAACAGTAATTAAGTGTATCGACGAGCAATTTAACAATATATACTAATATAGAACATTGATGTCTGTAGCTCATAAAAACAGCAAAATTCACAAACTACAAACACAAAGCACACTTGGCGACCAATAAAATTTTAAATCTATAAACAGAGGATTGAAAAGGAATTTACTCCACAAATTTTAACAAGCTTCACACCATTATAGTTTCGAGTTATACATCTCACACCAACACATTCCATAACCACGAACATGGTGTTGAACACACACTTACCTTGTTGAAGCTTGGGTAGGAGCTGATGGGTTAAAGGGTACCTGCTCGGCACATGTAAGCACCTCATGGGGACCACCTTCCTCACGACCAACGCCCATCAAGTCAAGATAATACAGATAATGTGAGGTGATGGTGTTCATGTCATCTATATCACCTTTTCCACATACACGATCACCATAAAGTATGTTCATGGTGGTACCAAAACCTGGGAGTCTTTTGGATAAAGTATCGTTCTTGGTGGGTTTCCAGGTGCCTACAAATGCCTCGTGAGCTGAGGGTTGACCCTTCTTTTGGGGGGTGAGCCATGTGTGGATTGCAGCTTGAAATGCTAAGGTGGCGTTCTGTTCGATGTATTCAGGGTGGTTCAAAAGGTCCACTTTCAGGGCTTCACCAATTTTTCCATAGTTGTATTGCCTAAAAAACACAAATACAAACCATTGGTTATAAGACTAAAAGGTGTAGTTCTTATGTTATGAAAATATTATATGTAACATATGTATGAAACTGAATGAGCAACACAAATTGGTAAGGGAACGGGATTCATACCAATAGACAGGCAAAGCACCGCGGCCGTAGTATGCGGCTCCAGGGGCACAAGGGTAAGTGTACTTGAAGTACTCATCACAGTACTCATGGGGAGGACTCATTTCTTTGTTGTAGCATAATCCCCATGCTGTTGGTCCTCCAGTTGCCACTCCATAACCACCTTCAACATTTTCAACAGAATCAATCTTATATTATCTCACCGTTTTTGTAGGTAAAAGAGCAATTAATGATGCTATAACTTTAACGGCATAAGCAACTTGATGAGGAATGCCAACATAAATGAGAGTTTGGATGTCAAACTTGATTATTGTGATTCAGATAATTTTACCGTTTTCTTACAGTAAAATATATATCAAAATTAATTTTGCATCCTCACTTTAGATGCATCCAAACGCCCACCAAGTAAGTCCCCAAAAGTCATCATATTATTGTCGATTTAGTAACAAAGTAGGGTCATTAAAGAAAACATTATACAGTTTGAAACTCACCGACAAGCTCGCCAAAAAATTGTATAAAAAAAACTAAAACACTAACACAATATCCATATAATAATAGTAATAAACACCAAATCCAAACTAATAAACACATAAAGATCCATGTCCTAAAACTAAAATTCAGGCTAAATCAGCTCATATTTCAAAGCAACCAAAGATCGCATTAATCTAATTTCAATACCAAAACTTATATTATAAGATCTAAACAGGGCCTAAGTGTTAAATAGACAATATATTTAAATGAACGAGAAAAAGCTTACAAGAAGTTTGACTGCCAACATGACCAAGAAACGCGGCGATCTCCTTCATTTGAGTAGTCTTATTACCAGTGGTACCGAATCCATGCGGCTGGTAAAGAGCCGAGGCAGTGATAAAAGACTTATAGTCCCAAAAACCTGCGGCATGTGCCACCGGACTATTCCTCTTTGCAAAAAGCTCCTCAAACTGATAAGTATCAAAATAATCCGAAATCGTGAGGTTACAACAATACTCAGACCATCCTTTACATTCCCAACCCTTATCACACACTTTCTTCCCCTTCACCTTCTTCACCAATACTTGTGTTGAAGAATCAGCATTCGCAACCGAAACAATCACAAATAGTACACCAATTAGCAACACACATTTTGTTTTTGCCTCCATTTTATCTTCTGCTGCAAAAACAACAAAAAATTAAGAGACATCTAGATGGTGATCAATCAGCTATTTTATTAGAATCACACAAGTAAAAAGTTTTTTCAAAAGCTAAAATGCCTAGATTTTATATAAAAACAAAACCCTTTATGAAAATCAAGCTATTTTTAGAGGTTTTTAGTGAAAAGTTTAAAATTTATAAAAATAAAAGATGCCCAGAAGCTAAAATGCAGAGATGAAACATAAAAACAAATTTTATAGAAACAAAAAGCACCCAGAAGCTAAGTGCCTAGATTTTATATAAAAACAAAACCCTTTATGATAATGAAACTATTTTTAGAGGTTTTTAGTGAAAAAGCTTAGAATTTTATAAAAATAAAAGATGCCCAGAAGCTAAAATCCAGAGATGAAACATAAAAACAAATTTTATAGAAATAAAAAGCGCCACAGAAGCTAAAATGCTCATATGATATATAAAAACAAAGCCTTTTTTGATAACCAAACTAAAAAAAGATTAAAACTTTATAGAAATAAGAACTACCCAGAAGCTAAAATGCACAAATAGTCTGTAAAAACACAATAATTTATAAAAAATTTAGCATGTTTTTATAAAAAAAAATATATATATATATATATATATAAGAACAATACCAATAAATACTTAATGTTTGAAGACAATGTTGAGAAATGAATGAATGCATGTACTAATATAAAGAAAAAATATATATATATTTCATATGAAAAGGAATGTGTAACTTACTAAGATCAAATGTCACCTTTTTTTTTTTGTGTTTGATCACAATGCAAGTAATGTTTGGTGTTTGGTCAGGTGGGTATATCAATTATGATAATGGACGGTGGAGATTGAGTGATGATGATGGAGTGGAGCCAAGTGGATTAAAGATGAAGGAAACGTTTGTATTCAGTAGCTTTGAAGAGGAAGATGATGATGGGACCTACTTGAAGTAGAAGGACCTAGAACTTGAGAAGGTACCGACACCTCACCTTTCTTTTGTTTTGTGGAAGTTTTTTAGTCGGCGACTTTAGCTTTGTTTTACAACTCAATAAAACGTGTTTCCAAAAGCATATTTGGATGTATTTTTGGAAGAATTTTTCTAATCACTTCTTTCGACCTCGGAGATTAGTGATAACTTTTTCATTTTATGAGCTGATATGAGATGGAACGTTGTTAGCTCGCTCTGGGGTTGTAATTAAAAACAAACTTCGGCATTAGAATAAGTATACGCTTGATATAAAATGTAATGGGATTATGGCGAGAGAAGGAGAGAAAAATAGTTTGTATCGAAGTATGAGTATATGTATCGTTTCAGCTGAGGGAACAACTATATTTATACTACATGGACTTGGCTCCACGACATGAGTATTTTGGACGTTGAATTGTTGTCTAGGCGTAGCGAGTAAATCATTGTTGATGGTCAGGCGCTGCCTTCGGATGTTATCTTGTCATGATGTCGCAGGTAGTCGTTGCGGACCACTCTCTGTTCTATTCCTAAGCTATCATACATCAGCTATCAACTAGTACGTCCTGAACTCTGAAGTAGTTTTAGCTCCTATGCCATTGCTTCCGGACCTGAGGGGACCTTCGTCGCCCCAGCTACACTGGAAGACCGTTCCAACATGTTTTTATTACTTCTTTATGCTTTTCCCACCTTAATACTATCCAGAGGATAGTATACCTCATCAGTACTCCATAGTAATTACATGCTGCTCCATTCTTTCCTAAAAAAGTATCCACCTTACAATTATGTTTGTTTTAAAAAAGTGTTCAGTTTTTATATCTAAATATTAATAATGACTATTTTTCCTATTTCGTTCTTCTAATCAAAGTTGCATTAATTACTCATTTCTAGTTCCTAACATGAAGGTAAAAATGGCTTTTTTTTATCAATTAAAACTTACATTAGTTAAACATATCATATTTTCTCAAATTTTTGTTTGTGGACACTCTTTTAGGGAATGACGGAGTATTTGTTTATATGAGTTAGAGTTAAGGGTGTGTTTGGTTTGTAGATGAGTTTGGAATTAGATTTGGATATAGATTTGGTTTGAAAGAGAGTAAGAAAGAAAAAATCTTTAATTGATAAAAAAGATGTTTGTTTTATAAATTTTGCTAGGATTTAAAATACAAATTTGCTAGTACTGAATAATATAAACAAATTATTAAGAAGATTGGTCCACTTAAGGGTAAACAAATGACAAAAAGTTGCATATATAAGGAAAAAAGTCATGTTTACCAAGAAAACTTGGGTTTCATGCTCAAACCTTACCATGTCTGATCGCTTTCAGAGAAACCCTCATTTGAGGGTATCATGGCTAATTCCAAGACCCAACCTCATGAACAAAGCTTATACTTTTTATGTGATCCCATTCCTAGAAGTCAAAAACCCCATAACAAACACACCCTAATTTACATAGTTCGTTTATGTGGTATATGCAGATTTCATGTTTAGTCCTATTATGGAAAAATTACAACAAACCTCCCTAACGTTTGATTTTTGCACTCTGTTGGTCCAAAAACATAATGATCGTTACTTAATCTTGTTATCTCCAACACGTGAGTTGCACACGAGGGTATGTTTTTTTTTCCTTGTTTAATCTTCATCTTCTTCATCGAATTTGTTTTTCGAAGTTTGATTTTTGAGTAAATTACATAAATGGTCCTTATGGTTTGTCAAAAGTTTCACCTACCGTCTCTCAAACTCTAAAGTGGCATGAATCGTCCCTTTCATTGCAAAAGAATAACACCCATGGTCCTTTTTTTAACGGGTGTTAAGTGTATTCCATTATAATTTACATATTAGCCCCTACTGGTTAACGATTGTTACATCGTTTATCCTTTATAATAGTGGTCGTTTATTATTAAAAGTTTTTCGACTTTAAATACGTTTTTATACATTTTTATCCATTTTTATACGTTTCATCCTTTTTATATCGTTTCTTACGTTTGTATCCATTTTCGTTCGTTTTATACGTTTTTATCCGTTTTCATCCGTTTTTATACGTTTTCTTACATTCTTATCCATTTTCATCCTTTTTATATGTTTTCGTCCGTTTTCATCTGTTTTTATATGTTTCATCGTTTTCTTACGTTTTTATCCGTTTTTATAACTTTGCTTACGTTTTTGTCCATTTTTATACGTTTTTGTCCGTTTTTTATGAGCTTTCTTTTATTTGTCATAGGTTTTTATCTGTTTTCATATGTTTTTATCCGTTTGAATACGTTTTATGTTTTTTTTTCTGTTTCATCCATTTTATACGTTTTTCTTTATTTTTCTTATGTTTTTGTTTGTTTTTATACGTTTTCATCCGTTTCATACGCTTTCTTTTACGTTTTCTTAGGGTTTTATCCATTTTTTATACGTTTTCACCAGTTTCATCCGTTTTTATACATTTTCTAACGGATAAATACATATAGGATGAAAACGTAAAAAAATTGATGAAAACAGATAAAAAGTTATAAAAACGGATAAAACCTATGAAAACATTAAAAAGGTCATTTAATGGACCAAAACGTATAAAAACGGATGAAAAAAGAATAAAAAACGGGTTAAAATATATGAAAACGGATAAAAACCTATGAAAACATTAAAAAAAAAAGAAAAAAAACGTACAAAAACGGACGAAAACGTATAAAATAGATAAAAATGTAAAAAACAGACAAAACGTATAGAAACGGATGAAAAAGATAAAAATGTAAGAAATCATATAAAAACGGATGAAAACAGATAAAAACGTATGAAAACGTATAAAAACTGATGAAACGTATAAAAACGAATAAAAACATATGAAAACGGATAAAAACCTATCAAAACGTAAAAAAACATATAAATACGGATGAAACGTATAAAAACGGGAAAAAAACGGATGAACATGGATATAAACGTAAGAAAATATATAAAACCGGATGAAAACGTACAAAAACGGATGTAAAACAAATCAACAGAAAAAAAAATGGACGAAAATGGATAAAAACATAAGAAAACGTATAAAACGGATAAAAACGTATGAAAACGGAAGATAACGTATAAAAACGGACGAAAATGGATAAAAAGTATAAAAACGTATCGAGAGTTGAACCCACAACCATTTTGTTGAGAAACATTCTCACACATTGGGTATCATTGGGACACAAGCTCTTTGATCGTAAATTCACATCCATACCTTGTATGAAATGTAATAAGGTTTTAAAAGATAATGATTGAAATTGTGAATGCTTAATTTGGTGGCTCAAAAATATATTTTAAACATTCTCGATGGTTTGTTATATGTTTTTTTATTATAATGTAACATAACAAACATATTCAACATTTGTTGAAGCCCTAGATGACTCGAGACGTGAAAGACGAGTAGCGTTGAGAAATATATGTTTTGATTATTTATGTCATCTATAACCCATTTACATGTATAACCCATTTATGACCGTTTAATCCACTTAGCTAAATATGTAAGTGGATTGTTACATTGATAAGTCAAAGTTAAATAGTTTATTTCACAAATTTCCATACTATTAAGAAAACCAAATTTACATGCTAATGAAAAAACTTATGATACGTAAACTATATATAAACTCAAATAAAATTCAAAATTAAATCACAAATTCATTTATTTCTTCACTAACTAACTACACATTTAAAACTCTGGCTAATCATTTTCGGTTTTCATTATTTATGTTTTTATTTTTAAGAACTGAAATAGTTAAACGAGTGACGTGTTGACCGGTTACACCAAACAAACCCGAACCTGACCTGTTTATTAGAGAGGTTACACATGTTGACCTGTTTTTTTACCCAAAATCGTTTATCCTAAAACCAAACCTGTTTATTTTCTCGGTCTCAAGTTTCCCATGACATGTCGAAGATTGCCGCCCGTAAGAAGGTGGGTGTCCTGACACATCTTTTCAAGATCATGTAGAGTTGTCCAACTATACTAATTAGTTTTCATTAAAACAAAATGAGTCATGAATTACGTCAAACTACACGGGTTCTTACTTCTTGACGGATATCATGCTGGTTTTTTAATTCGCCAACTTGCTATTGAACAAGTAAATGAACAAAGAAACTGAAACATAAGATACATGTGCACTCAATTTATCAATTCTATTCATTTTTATGCAACTTGAATCAGACTACTCAGTACGTAATCATCAGTAATGACTAAAAATATTTAAAATTATACATCATATTCTTTAGAGGTGGCAAAATAGATGGGTCGGGCCGGGTCACGGGTATGGATGGGTTTGGGTCTAAATGGGTCACGGGTCTAGATGGGTCTTTTAAAACATGGATCTAAATGGGTTTAGGTCATTTTCAAAAACTGTTTTAGTAAAATATGAAATAAGTGAAAAAAAAAAAAAAAAAATTGACCTGCTAGACCCATTGTTATATAATTGCATTTTTTTGTAAATAACCAATTAGAACTATCTATAATATTTAGGGAGACCCAACTAGACTCAATCTCTAATAGAGATTTACCCAACTAGACCATATTTAACCATCTCAAATTACCACCTCTAATATTCTTATCTCTCTCAGGTCTTAATTAAACAAGCAGTTTTGCATACATTTAGTCAATACAACATAAATTCTAAGGACGGGTAATGCGGGCCGGTCATCGTTGTCGAACATCAATGTTTCGCGAATAAAACTCGGACTTCACAAAGGGTTTCTGCCTATAGGTAATACAACTTCACTGTTGACTAATCAGAGTTTTGGTCATTATCTATATATATTAAAACGCATTGTCGGCGCTAATATAATAAAACGTCCCGCTCATATTTTAGCATTGGGCCTGAAAGTTGATTCACCCGGAGCCCAACTTCTTTTTCTTAGTCCACGCTACCTATACTAAAATACACCCACATTGGAAACCAATACATATTCTGCAACAACTCCCTTGGCCACACCTTTGAACACTATTAACCAAAGACAAGAGATTTAGCAAAACTAAAAAAATACACACAAATTGGTACAAACCAATATATATTATGTAGGAACTCCCTTGAAAGTACCAAAGAGTATGCCGAAACAAAATAAAAATCCCGCCGCAAGGCGGCGGGGGCTTCCTCCTCGTTTTATTAATATTGTTAGGGAACGATGAAAAAAAAAAAACACACACACACACACACACACACAAAGAATGTCACGAGTGTCATACCTCGTGAATAACAGGATAGAAGAACCAAGAGAAAAGATGAGCTATGAAAAAAGGTTATTCTTGTAACCAAAAAAAAAAAGACATGAACCACTTTTTCCAATTATTCCAATGTATGTCTAAAAATAAGAAGTTGAAGAATTACTTATCAGGCAAGCTTATAAGTCATAGCTATAACCACAGTGGTATTGTGTACTGGCTACATACCCAGACGAAACAGGAAGGCGAGCATCCAGGCTGAAGAAAACAAAACCTAACTTTTCCATCTCCTTGGGTCTACTTATTACAACCTACAACAAAAGAACAAGTACAAGCAACTGTCAATGTATTTTAAGGGTTCTCAGTTTTGTAAAGGCATCTATGGCACGAGTATGTAAGGCATTGGGCCGCATGTATACGTATATTTTGGGTGTTTGAATACAATTGTTGGTTGAAAAGGTATATGGTGACGATTCGAAGGAGGACAAAGGAAAAAAAGAAAGAAAAAAAAAAAAAAAAAAAAAAAAAAAAAAAAAAAAAAAACAAAACAGGTTCATCACCGATTGTTTCAAAGGCTTTCATTGTGAGTAGACTAGACTCAAAGAGATTTTTTTATCAAAACGCGAATATCAAGAGCCAAAATACATTTTTGTGATCAATTGCCAACGAAAAGAACATTCAGTGGCAAATAAGACCAATCCCAATAGTTGGACATATTTACCTATTAATATGATTTGGACGGTAATTTGCCTTTTCCAACTGTTAAATTACCCTATTATCTAAGACTGGGTAAAGTAACCCCTTTCTAATAAACAGTTCAAATGTTCAAGCAAAGGGTGCACCTTTTAATTGATTTGTGAAAGTAGAAGAAACCACCAATACATACCAGGAGTGAGTGAACTACTGTTCAAAGATCTCATTATGTATGCTTGCCATCATGGAACTGAGCATTCTTTGATGACTTGAAAGATTCCAGGAATCTTGTTGCTGACTCGAACTCTTGCTTCTGCCTTTGCTTGTCCCACTTGTGTTCAACTGCCAGTATTTCAATCACACGGGGCAGTGCACGGCCTGCTGCATCAGTATCGAGAAAAGCAAGACGGGATCTCCTAGCAATGAAATCTACTGCAGATTCACAGTATTCGTTCCGAGCACAGTAGGCAACCTCGGCTTCAAGGTATGGGTATCCATGGGCAAGCCGCTTACCCAGATTTTCTTTCTACAAGGATTAACAGTGTAAGATATAAAAGTTCAACAAAATCATTTAGAGGTAAAATGATGTATATTTAACAAGAACCATCAACAACATAGAAAAAAAGTATCCGTCATCCTTTCCAAGAAAACTAAAAGCTTTAGAATCAGTTGCCAAAACAGGAAATTTTGCAATTTTTTCATCAGTCAATGAAATTTTACTAACATCAAATCGGCAAGAAAAATAAAGGACTGGTGAAGCACATGTAATGAAGGAAGAGAAAAACCTGAGCTATGGCAGCTACATTTTCACCCTTGGTACCATACGAATGAGATAAATGCTTTGCAGCAGCAGTATCCATGATCCCAGGAACAACTTTTCCAGTATGTGACACCTTCATGCGTGTATATTCTTGAGCAAGCACGGTGAAAAAAGCAGGATCCCATCCATCGCCACCCACAAGACGTACATTGGATGTTAAACTACTGTTTGCTGGGTTCAGCTTCCCAGACTTGATTGCAGCATTAACTGCATCTTCAGCCATGCTGCAGTAGCGTTATATTTTGAACATTACTGACGGAACAAAAGTTAAACATAAGCATAGTAGACTAAAGACCTAGTAAGTGATACAAATTGACCTGCCAAAAGGTGAGTAGAGGTGGGCAGGTGGCAATTTCAACTCATTTACTTATGCATGAGTAAGTTTGATTATGTCTTAGCTCTAATGGCTCAACATATAGAAAACTCTATTGTGTCAGCATATAGACAAAAAATTATTAAATAATAAAATGGGTCAAATGCATAAAAGTCACCCAAAGTGTATTTTTATGATAAACCTCCTAAGTCCTAAATCAATTTTATTAAAACCGTTAGCAAAATCGTATAGGTTTTGGAATCATATTTTTAAGATTAGTTATTTATATGAGTGTTAGAAATTCAGAGACAATGTTTCAGTTCAACCCAACCCGCGATAATAGATTTGGCAAAACGCATAAAAACGGTTGTTTGGCTTAAGACAACACTAGAGAATCTTCCTAAGAAACCTACCTTCTATATGTGGTCCACTTTCCACCAGTAATCGTGACCAAACCTGGATAATCTTCACACACAACATGATCTCTCGAAATACTTTCTGTGTTCTTTGCATTTGGATCAGTTGCCAAAGGCCTAATACCACTCCAAGCAGACAGAACATCTGTGCGTCGTACCTAAACAATCCTTAAATTAGAATTCGTTACAGGTAAAAGTAAGGCTACCTAACTAAATAATGGAACCTACAATGCTACAAACCTTAACATTAAGATAATCACATATGGCATCTAGTATGAATTCAATTTCATCCTCATGAGGTTCAGGAAGCATGGTAATGCTTGTATTTGAGTCGGTTGTACCAGCAACTGTCCTTCCTAACCAAGGGAGCATGAACACAACACGTCCATCCTTTGTTTTTGGAACAATCAAGCCCATTCCTTCAGGAGAATAATAGTCAGGTAGCACAATGTGCACACCACTACTTGGACAGATCATCGGTTTTGCATCTTTATCAGCGAGATTTCTAACAGAGTCGCAAAATGGCCCACCCGCATTAACAACCACTTTTGCATATGTATCGAACTCTGTGCCTGTAAATAAATAAACAAAAAAAAAGAGTAAGAATCAAATAAAATATTTCAATAACAAATATCCCCAAGAATATATGATTTGAGAGTATAAGATTGGATACCCGTGATGTAATTAGTATTAACCAAACTTAGATGATGTCTTGGTTTATGTTAAATTCTTTATACAGCGGTCTATTGCAAGACACCAGAAACAGAAAATGGAACATGAACTAATATTACATGTTCATCATGTGCTGGTGACATCAGATATAAACACTATCAATTTTACCTGATAAGTTGTCCCGAATTCTTGCTCCTATTATCCGCTCCCCGCCATCCTCTTTGATAAAAGATACAACTTCAGCATGATTCATTACAGCAGCCCCAGCCAATGCAGCAGTGCATGCTAATCCAACATTCACCCGTGAATCATTCATTTGTCCGTCATAATAGACTACAGTTCCCTTCAAACTTCTATCTTTGCCTTTCCTTGCAAGTGTTGGGAAAAGTTCAGCAGACTCTTGTGCAGAGTAATACCTAGACAGATGAAGTAGACGTCGTCCTGCCACCAGATCATACATTTTCAAGCCCACCCAATAGTATAGTGCCTCAAACCAGCTAAAACATGGTGTCATGCAGGGTAAAGCGTGGCACAGGTGGGGAGCATTATCAATAACCTGTTTACGCTCTTCTAGTGCATGAAAAACGAGCTTTAGTTGCCCATAATCAAGATTGAATACGGCTTTTTCCAAGTAGCGAACACCTAAAAGAAATAAAACCATTGAGTACAAATATTTGCATTGCTAAAGACAGATGGAAGGTAATATTCCATTATAATTAATGAACGGAGGCCCACTCTGATTTTGCAAGCAAATTAAGAAGATGGCCATCTATTATGACTAATTATTAGGATGCATATTCATGAGCTTCTTTAAAAAAATATTACAAAAAAATTCCTGGCCATCTACTACTGAATACATCATCATTACATTCAAACGATCTCTTTAGTGGTCACTCAACAAATCACTAGCTGTTGTCCAGTTTAATATTAAAATTCCTATCAAATATTAAAAGGTGAAATTGGGAATACGCCTGAGATAATGGTTATGGAAATTACCCTTTACTTTCCATGAAATAAATAGCATGTGTTTCAGATCTTTTTACATTTAACATTTCAAATAAACATCATTAATAGCCTTCTTTTTCATAATATTTAAACTCAAACTAAAACGTTGGTAGTTGGTGGTGCCTCTTTATCATTATCAAGGCAGCACTTTCAGAATCCTTGACCAGTCGTGCAATCATCAGTTCATTGTAATAACTCTGTTTCTTTTCAGCTCTATGCAAGACTCTTAAAGAAGAAAACTCAAGGAGCCCTCTGAGATATAAGTTTATATTTAAGCACAAGAAACCTAACATATTAATGAAAGTCCTTTTGTGTCACTGGTTGTTTACTCCGCAATTTAGCAAGGCAAAGAATTGTTGTGAATAAGTCCTATTTCCTTGGAAAACTTAAAGCCAGACTAAAACAAAATGCAACTGGAAACTACATTGATTCAACACCTTCCAACAAAATTATATCTTTTTGTAAACGGAAATGTGATATAAGTCTGACTGTTAGAGTATCAATTGTACATGCGATACTTATTTGGCTTCTATACTATATCAGATACCTTTTATCTTGCTTATAGACGCCATTATCTAACTAATACTAAGGCCATTATCTACTGATAACTCTCTGTTATGAAGTTTACTATAGTTATCAGCTACTTCCCAAAACTCCAAGTCCACAAATAGTAAACTTCAAGGTTTAGATTTCTCGTCAAGAGTGTAAATGCACAACCTAAATTAGGATGAGAGGGTCCATATTCCTTTAAAAGCTCATATTTAATTATAAATTTACAATGCACTCAAGTGACATATGGTCCCAAACTAACCCAGTATAAATTTTAAAAGATTCAAAAAAGAATCCCCAAAAGATGTTTAAATATAAACTACTTGCAACACCAATAACTTAAAACAAAAAATAGACCACAAATCTATACTACTTATAAAGCCTGGATAAAATCTCTTAAAACTTAAAAACTCTCAAAAAGTGATATACCCAAAATACCCTTTTAAAAATGGTAATCAAATCCACCACTAAATTAATAGTTTAAATATTATTTAATCCTCCAATTTTTATCATTTTTCGTTTATAACCCATAGACTTTTTTTTTTTTTTTTCTTCGCAATGACTACAAATTGAACTCGTACCGAAACCACAAGTTCGCATGTATAATTATTTGCTGAAAAACACCTTCGCTTTGTGCGGGTATTCGTCTAGTTAATTGAAACGTGCCAATTCAAAATAACAATCCAATTCCAATGTATGTGTGTAACTGAGTATAACACCATATCGTGGCTCGTTAACTTTTAAATCGCCTAAACACATTCTATAAACTTAGGCTTAGTGTTTAGAATATAGCGGCAACACGCATTTAGTGTTTAAACGCTCCTATTTATAACATCCGAATCACGCAAACAACAACCACATTATCATTTAAAAATTCACGAACCCCTAACCCTAACTAAACTATATAAAAAAACATTTCAAAAAACAAGCAATATACCTCCATGAATAAGCTTGGTAGACCGAGACGAAGTCCCGGAAGAGAAATCATCACGCTCAACCAACCCAACGCTCAAACCTCTAGTAACAGCATCAAGCGCCACACCACAACCAGTAGCACCACCACCAACCACAAGTATATCAAGCGGATTACTCCTCTCAGCACCGATCAGGTGCTTTTTCTGCACCCCACGCGACGGGACAACCGCCGTTGGATCGGCGATCTTACGACGGAGAGACTCCAGTTGTCCGTTTGGTCCGCCGTGGTTGTTGGAAGAGGCGTGGGGTGCACGTAGGGTTAGGTATGATCCGGTGGTGAGGATGGTTAGTGTTGCGGCGGTGTAGCCTACGCGCCGAGCGCGGAAGAAACTGGACATGGTTTGTTTTTTTTTAATGACAAAGGAAGAGAGGGACGTTTATTATGGGTCTTTTTGTCTTTTTTTTATAAGGAGTATATGCGAAAATGAAAAAGAGATAAAAATGGAAAATATTTTGTTTTATTTTTTAACGGGATTAAGTCGTATAATAGCAATTTATTTTTTCCAACTGTACCGATTTGGTACATGAACTTTAGAAAAGTTGTATAAATGTAACGAATTTTTCATAAATGTTCTAATTTGATACGTCATTATGACACGTATTAGACTTTCAGATATAACATGTCATCATCACATACTAAATTATACATTAGCATTTATGAAAATTTCTTATATTTCTACAACTTTTTTAAAATTCATGTACCAAATCAGTACATTTGAAAAAAATACAATGCTAATTATCGATCTTTTTAATTAGGAAAATATTTTGTTAGTAATTTTGTATTAGGGATTTTTTTTAAGCACATGTGGTTTGAGATAACTATTAAATCTGTCGTCTTAAATTTTCTAAGGATTCTGAATCCCTTCTTTTTCCCTTATTTATTTTGCAAAATATCAAAGACTAAAAGCATATGCAGTGCTAAATTAAAAAAGACTTTTCATATATTTGACAACTCCTAATTTTTATTATTTTTTATACAATAAAATTCTTTGGATCATGTTGACCAATTAGAAGCAAAAACTGTAAAGTAAGACTCCATTTCTTGGTAAATAAAATAATAGCAATTATAATGTAATTTCAGCAATTTATAAGGTTATGTAAACGCACGGGTTTAGACTATACGAGGTTTAGATGTACATGAGAACAATACTAAAACCATGTTTTACAAGATACTACGTAGTAGTGAATAAGAACACCACCACACCCATAATATCCTGGTTGGCCTCATTAGAGCCAAGCTTACAAAAAAGCAGAGACACACATGATTCAGCCATCTGAGTTAGTTGGTAGTTAATAGCCTCCATTTGTTTCAGGGGTGCAACAAAGGAGCTTTATGACCAGATACTCGCACCCATTAAAAGTTATTGCATCATGCATATAGTCAAATGCTACATACTAAACGGAAAGGGACCTCATTCTAGAATGATTGATTAAGTACTATCTTATATCAAACAAAATATCATACCCTATTATCGGCAATAGAAGCATAAATCAAATTCTCAGTAAATTCAATCTTTATAACATAGATACCACACAGAAAAATATAATGTGAACTTAGATTTGAACGATGAACTTGCAAAACAATTATAAACGTATTCAAAATGGGTAACAAAACACCCAAGGCTAGCAAAATGATCCATGTGCAAAATGTTGCTCAAGGTTTCAATATTCTTGTGAGGATGGTTAGTGTTGCGGCGGTGTAGCCTACGCGCCGAGCGCGGAAGAAACTGGACATGGTTTGTTTTTTTTCTTTTTTTTTTTTAATGACAAAGGAAGAGAGGGACGTTTATGGGTCTTTTTGTCTTTTTTTTATAAGGAGTATATGCGAAAATGAAAAAGAGATAAAAATGGAAAATATTTTGTTTTATTTTTTAACGGGATTTAGTCGTATGATAGTAATGTATTTCTTTAATTATGTTGATTTGGTACGTGAATTTTAAAAAAGTTGTAGAAATGTAACGAATTTTTATAAATGTTCTAGTTTGATACGTCATTATGACGTGTCACGTATTAGACTTTCAGATATAACATGTCATCATCACATACTAAATTATACAGTAGCATTTATGAAAATTTTTTATATTTCTACAACTTTTTTAAAATTCGTGTACCAGTACATTTGAAAAAAAATATATTGCTAATTTTCGATCTTTTTAATTAGGAAAATATTTTGTTAGTAAATGGTTTCTTTGCATTGGGGATTTTTTTTAAGCACATGTGGTTTGAGATAACTATTAAATCTGTCGTCTTAAATTTTCTAAGGATTCTGAATCCCTTCTTTTTCCCTTATTTATTTTGCAAAATATCAAAAGACTAAAAGCATATGCAGTGCTAAATTAAAAAAGACTTTTCATATATTTGACAACTCCTAATTTTTATTATTTTTTATACAATAAAATTCTTTGGATCATGTTGACCAATTAGAAGCAAAAACTATAAAGTAAGACTCCATTTCTTGGCAAATAAAATAATAGCAATTATAATGTAATTTCAGCAATTTATAAGGTTATGTAAACGCACGGGTTTAGACTATACGAGGTTTAGATGTACATGAGAACAATACTAAAACCATGTTTTACAAGATAGTACGTAGTAGTGAATAAGAACACCACCACACCCATAATATCCTGGTTGGCCTCATTGGAGCCAAGCTTACAAAAAGCAGAGACACACATGATTCAGCCATCTGAGTTAGTTGGTAGTTAATAGCCTCCATTTGTTTCAGGGGTGCAACAAAGGAGCTTTATGACCAGATACTCGCACCCATTAAAAGTTATTGCATCATGCATATAGTCAAATGCTACATACTAAACGGAAAGTCGGAAAGGGACCTCATTCTAGAATGATTGATTAAGTACTATCTTATATCAAACAAAATATCGTACCCTATTATCAGCAATAGAAGCATAAATCAAATTCTCAGTAAATTCAATCTTTATAACATAGATACCACAAGAAAAATATAATGTGAACTTAGATTTGAACGATGAACTTGCAAAACAA
This sequence comes from Artemisia annua, assembly GCA_014162995.1. NCBI lineage: Eukaryota > Viridiplantae > Streptophyta > Magnoliopsida > Asterales > Asteraceae > Artemisia > Artemisia annua. The sequence goes on from LBNU01030614.1 coordinate 48,714, forward strand.
TTATAAACGTATTCAAAATGGATAACAAAACACCCAAGGCTAGCAAAATGATCCATGTGCAAAATGTTGCTCAAGGTTTCAATATTCTTCCACTGTCTACACCCATATTCTTGTAGACCGGATATATCCTCTTACACTTGCAACGTTGTAATAACATTTGTGGCTTGTTTGAATAAAACACAGCTAGAAATACCGTAAACTGTTTATACACCTGACCCAGCCATATTAACCAGCATACCCCTTTTACCGTTTCTTGCCCTGTTTGTCCATGGTGGGGGCAACTCTGTAGTGACGGCATTTGGGTCATCACTTAACAGAAATAAACTCTATAACCCTTGCAAACCCAGTTGTAGACTTATAATTGAGCAACTAACAACTACGACAACTTTAACAGAGAAAGAAACCCTTACAAATGGAGAACAAAATGAAGATTTGCTAGATCATAGCAGAAAAGGCGAGGAGAAAAGGCGAGGTCCCATACAAACAATTACATTATCGGTCTCGGTACCCCAAGTTCTTGAGCATAACACTGAGACCAATACTATCACATGCTACTACCATAACAGCCTAAACTGAAAGATGCTAGCGACACTAAACATAATAACATTTTTGTTTTGCTACAGAAGCTTACCAAGTATTCATAATCATTTGCAGTTCAATACAGCTTATATTACTAATAATCTCTTGAGCTGAAACTAAAGCTCTTGATTCTTCTGTCATGCTAACTAGTCGCGTTTTCTTGTTGATCAACAACACTTCCAGCTGAAATTTCCTACAATGGATGTAAGAAAATGTTTTACTTTTATTTGATCTTGGTTAACTTTGGTCAATAAAATTTCTATTTATTTTTATCAAAGGGTATTTCAACATTTAGCGAAACAACTTTGTGTTATTACGTGTCTATTCAAACGTTGTACTTATTCTAGATAGGGAAATGCATACTACGGTTGACATGGAAGCAAGTAAACATACCAAACCTAATGCTTCAACTAGACTTCTGCGGTTCTCTTCACTAGACACACCTGCTATCATTTTCAGCAAATATTCTCTTTGTTCCAGTTTCAGATTCTTTTCGAGCCCACGAGCTACCATCTCCATTTCAGGCTGCACCAAAATATAAACCATAATTATTTGAGGTCCATTTCTTTATTGGTTTTCTTAGGAGACCTTCCAATGGTCTCCTTCCAGAACACCCAATGAAATCGAATTAAGAAACAATATTCTAAAAAATGATCCCAGATTACCCGATTATATACCATTTGACAACCCAAAAATGCCAACATTCAGAGAAGGCAATTCAGATAAACAACAAACTTAGCAAACAGGGTCTAGGGCTGGCGAGATTAATGGTTAAGCGGGTTGGGTAAAGGTTGAAACATATTTGGTTACATGTCAATATGTCATCGTTATTACAGTCAAATCGAGTTGGTTGACCTGCAAACACTTATTTGTCCATCTTCTAAAAGAAACTATAAACCATCAATGGATTTATTATGATTACAAAATGGTAGTATTACAATACTAATTCAATTCTTTTGAAATAAAAAGCATTGTAAAAAGTTCCAGGCATTATAAAGACTTTCGGCTACTTTAAACCCATTTGACCCGTGCCCTTCTAGCTAAAATGATTTGAGTTGGCGTATTTGAGACCAACATGTCCCATATATTAAGAGTCAACATGGCAGCCTCTAACTTAGCAACCCAGGAAAACCTAAATTTCAAGTTCCATCGTACCCAAGTTAAAATCATAATTGGTGAGACAGACTCATAAACTAACAAAGAGAATGAATCATCAAACTTTACTTTGTAACCAAACAACTTACTGAGCCTTCTTCTGGCGGAAATATCCTGTGAATCAGACATAACTTCGATAGTTCATTCACTGCTTCAATAGGCTTACCTTGCATTTCCAGAGCCTGAAAAATAAAAAGACATCAAGAACAACGTCTATAACTTAAGATGCCCAGAGTTAAAGCAACAGAATGTGCAACCATCCCTATCCATGTTTTTAAGGGCTTATTGTTTACTTTTGTTAGAGGTGAGAAGATGAGCAAGTTGCGCAAATAATCAGCAAGTCAAAAGAGGTTTAGGTTGAAGTGGGTCGTTTTTGGAACGGCTGAACAGACACGCCAGATAAAATAATATCTAAAAGTTAATATAAATTTATTAATAAAACAATTTAGCAGGTTTCGGAGTCTGGTTTCCAATTATTAGAAGTTTAACAAGGTTCATAACCAATAATTATCCAGATGTTAAATAATTGACTAATAATTATCATGAATTTACAATTATCAAGAAACTTCAAATAATTGGTATCAGACTCCAACAAGGTTGTATACATTAAATAAAAAAAAAGTGTGGGCGACTTTTAACTTGTTACTAATTAGCGACAAATACAACATTTGTTCCATTTAAGTTTTAATCTAAATCAAAAAATAAAATAAAAAATACCCAAGCAAAATTGTACTATATCTCACCCAAGCCTGTAAGAGCCATGAACGTGTACGTGCAGCAACAGCTGCAGCTACCATTCTAGCAGCACGGAAACTTTCAAGACCAATATTATCAGCAAGCCCAGCAATGAACTCCCGTGCATCCTCACCGTCAATTTGAACAAATGTAGAATGGCTTGCTACACTGCAAACATTACTTGGGTAAGAAAGCAGAGCAAACAAACAAATATATAAATAACAAGAGTGACTAAACTTTTATAGGCTGAAAATCACATACCTGGCGCAAGTGTTTATAGTAAAGTCGACAGATGCACGATAAATTGAATCTCGTGAGTTACCGGTGTCAATGTATACTCTCACTCCAGACATCCTGCATATTCGACGCAACTGCTCACCATAAAAGCAAAAGAAAATCCGATTCATTATTAGAATCACAACTTAATTCATATGTAGAAAGATTAGGAGAGTCTACTTACCAAAATTATATCATCTTCCTGTATATCTTTTCCACTTGTTCTATAATCCATGATTGCTGGAAATCAAGTTGAGGAAGTTGTAATTTGATGAAGGAAGTCAACAACAATCACGAAACCTACGACAAATGCAATTCTATAATAAATGACAATAACCCACAACCCATGCCTACTGATTTTATACATATATGGAAACATGATATAACAGTCCAAAAACGAGGACACTCAGTAGGTGACTTGTTGCCACAAAACTAAATTAGCAAATCAAAGTCAAATATTAAGGAAGTTCAGCTGGCCACTAACTAAAATAAGTTGGTTGCTTGCAAACTAAACAACAGACTGTCAGGCATTTCGCAATCTGATATAAAAAAATGAAGATGATATAATTTGAAGAAAATAATTAAATGGTGACAACATTTTGTTAAGACACACGTGAAAAACAAACAAACAAAAAAAATTATATAGTAATTTCAAAGCGACAAAATTAACCCGACATAAACAACACTGGTCGTCAACCAAATTAGCAAATCAAAACCTTAGAGAGGCTCATAGCTAGCAAAGTAGACCACGGACCAACTATTGCGCAATGCGAGATACCAGTAGTCCACAACTAGATGTGTTAAAATTATATCATCTTCCTGTATATCTTTTCCACTTGTTCTATAATCCATGATTGCTGGAAATCAAGTTGAGGAAGTTGTAATTTGATGAAGGAAGTCAACAACAATCACGAAACCTACGACAAATGCAATTCTATAATAAATGACAATAACCCACAACCCATGCCTACTGATTTTATACATATATGGAAACATGATATAACAGTCCAAAAACGAGGACACTCAGTAGGTGACTTGTTGCCACAAAACTAAATTCTCACAATCGTGTCAGCTTCCCCATTTCCCGACACAGTTTTCAACCAAATTAGCAAATCAAAGTCAAATATTAAGGAAGTTCAGCTGGCCACTAACCAAAATAAGTTGGTTGCTTGCAAACTAAACAACAGACTGTCAGGCATTTCGCAATCTGATATAAAAAAATGAAGATGATATAATTTGAAGAAAATAATTAAATGGTGACAACATTTTGTTAAGACACACGTGAAAAACAAACAAACAAAAAAATTATATAGTAATTTCAAAGCGACAAAATTAACCCGACATAAACAACACTGGTCGTCAACCAAATTAGCAAATCAAAACCTTAGAGAGGCTCATAGCTAGCAAAGTAGACCACGGACCAACTATTGCGCAATGCGAGATACCACTAGTCCACAACTAGATGTAANGACCAACTATTGCGCAATGCGAGATACCAGTAGTCCACAACTAGATGTGAGTCATATAATTTTCAATAGTTCAACCACATGATGATAAATTTTTTTTGTTAAGTTATGCAAGTAAATTTTAGTAGCGAAAATTAAACCAACATACAAAGCACCAATCTTGCATAGGGTCATTCAAAGTTCTCACTTAGCAAACAATTTACACCAAGAACGCGAACTAAAAGCATAATAACATAACAACATATTTAACAAGTAACAAAACCATAAGCTTTTTGTGAATATGAGAAATATATACATATCAAAAAACAAAAAACATTGCATACACCATTATAAACTTATATCAACAACATTGTCATGTTTTTCACATTTAAAAAACAACCAACCTCTAATCAACGAATTCGCCTTCCTTTGACTGTCCTCCTTATCAACAACCCCTTCCAACGGCGCACCACGCACCTCCGGCCACCAATCCGGTAACTTCTTCTTCGCCTTCTCCCATTTCTTCACCATAGACTCCGAATAACCCGCCATCAAATCCTCCCCACCCGACAACGGATTCACATTCCCCTCACTCCTCGAATCCTTATAAGTACTAACCACCACTTCTCTCCCACCTAAACTCCTATCGCGCCTCGTAACAACCACTTCTCCATCACCCCCACTCCCCTTAAACAAACTCCTTAACCCTAACCCTAACTTCACCAAAACCTTAAAAGTGACAACGCTAACTAAACTCAAACCTATTAATTGACCAAAAAACCACACCGTTGACTTTCGACACGAAACAACAACTCTTCTGTCACTGTCAACAGTAACCATGGTCCTAAGATCCTCAACGGCGTCGTTTCCGGATTGAACGAAGTCATTAAAATTAAAGTTAATAGTTTTTGATAAGTTGTTAAGTGATAACGAGGTTTTGTTGGGTATGTATTGTTCGAGGTTGATGACCATGTGGAGCTTGGTGTCTGGGTTGTGTGAGGTGGAGGAAGGGGAGGAGGTGGTGTGGGTGGTGGGGAAGTAGGTGGTGCCGTCGAGGTGGCGACGGCGGAGGTGGCGGCGGAGGTGGGGGCGGAGGTGGCGGGAGGTGGTGGTGGTGCGGTGGAATTTGGGGGTGGTGGATGGTGGTGAATGGTGGAGAGTGTTGAGTGATGAGTTCATTCCGTTGATGAAGTGTATGATAGAATCGAGGTGTGTTTTTGGGTGTTGAAATGGTGGTCGGAGTGAAGTGGATGATACGGAAAGTTTAACTCACGGTTATTGTCACAACTTTTTGTGTTAGGTGTCCTTGTTTCAACAATTACATGCACTTGTTATTGATTATTGACGCACATCTTTGGCACATAAGATTACGAGATAATCTTTGTTTGTTAGACACTATTTATAAGATATTATAAAATAAAATAATCCTTTTATAATCTTTCTGAAAATCAAAAGTTACTTTATATAGCTTATAAAAATAATGTCTTTTTATACTCGCCATCTACAGCATCATCTTCACCATCTCTAGTTCCAGCAATATTTACTTTTGCTAAACATACCCTATGCTTAAAACTAGATGTTGCATATGATGAGATTTTATAAGGACAAATAATTATACTGATATTTTGGTTATACAAAATATTACACAAAACACTTAACAAAATATCATTATAACTATGTGCCGCTATAAAATCCCGTTGTTATGCACGGATACTCGTTTATTTACCACAAAAATTTTTTAAAAAAATGAAAAAGAAGGGAGAGATATTTTGGAAGTTGAAAACTTCATTAGAGAGCATCCACAATGGGTCAAATGAGTAAAAGCTTTTCACTATATAAAAAGTTTTTTATGATGGTTTTTAGTATTGCATCAAAAGCTTTTTGTAAAGCTTTTTAAAAAGACTTGTTAAACTTCAAAGTCTTTCCTAAAAGTTTTAGTAACTAAATGTGTTAAGCATTAAATGCATTAAATGAATCAAGTTTTTAAAGACTTAATGCATTGTAAATGCTCTTATGAAAATTGTATCTTACAAGATGGAATGTAACAGTATTTATACAAAGAACTATTAACTAAAGGGTTAATTAATAAATAAACTAGTAATCATTAAGGTGGACTTTATGTGGATTTCTGATTAGTCGTGACAGGACTTTCCGTTGAGAAGACTTAAAAACCGAAATCTAGACGTTTAGAATTGATCTAGACATTGGCACGAGATACACATACACGTAAGCAACCAAATAGAAAGAACATAATTAGTACTCATAATATATAACGAAATAATTAGCGAGCACATCTTCTTTACTAGCAGCTTGTCCTCTTATCTGTTATCTGTTCTCTATCTGTATGTGTGTGTCATTCACCTGATTGCTTTTATTTCCTGTTTTGCTTAATCTACACATCGTGCCAGTCTCTCAAGCTGAAAATCCCCTTGCGTTATATTAGATTTAATTAGACTAACTTTAGGATTAAAATACTTATAGATATTAGGTGTTAACGTTCCACTCTTAGTGATCAGCACTCTACTTACCAACTAGGCTACATTGATCGAGTACATTTGTAATAACCCGAAATTTCCCAAGTTATTAATTTCCTGTGAACCCGAAAGATTTACTTATGAATGTTATATTCAATAGTTTCATTCATACTTCATGTTTACATTTTTGCTCATTTATATTGTAAAGCAATGACGAATATTATCAAACAAACAATGTGTTGAACTCACATTCCATTTTTACTAAAACCCGCACGTGTTTCGACACCGTGATAGTATGGCATAGGTCTAATAATTATATACCGGATTCAATGAGACCCGGGGCTCGTTTAATTTCCCTCGAGTATTACGAAAATCAAATAGTATCCCACACCTTACTTTTCTTTAAACACTCACCTTTAATTTTCTACACTTTAATTTCACAATTATCTAAAACTAATAGAACAAAATCGAAATTATATATATACATACATATAAAGATAAATTAAAACAACAGATATGTACTCTCCACCTTATCTCTTTCTCACACAATTCACGCCCCTTTGTTTTATCTGCTCCCCCTCTCTCTCCAACGTTAAAAACAGAGAAGACAACAAAAAGCTGTTCCTCTTCATCCTCCTGCCATGCTCCCAACGTCATCTTCATCCCCACAAACCCACTTCCTTGTCTCTCACCCCGGCTGCCACGCTCCACCTTCTGAAGTTATAAGTCTGAATCAATGGCCACAAGACAACGAGATGGTCCTAACGTCCTTCCTCTTTGTCCAATTCTTGAAGTCAACACAAGATCCAAAGGCGTGACTAGGTTGTGATGAAGCATTTCCTCTTTGAGTTTCAGGGTCGACTGGTGGGAAGGATAATGGAATCAAACCCGTCTCATATTAATCCTCTATATATACCGGTCGATTCACAAGAGATGCCACACATCCAAAAACTTTCACAACAAATATTAGTTAGTTTTGAGAATATATTTTCTGAGGTTGTGTGGATCGCTTGCGAGATCGGATTCGGGTTCGAGTTTTGAGTTTAGTTGAACTCTTGGTTAATCGGCTTCTATTGTTGTAAGGTTTTAATTTTTGCTTCCTTGTTTGTTTCCATTCGGATATACATATGTTTCTGTGTTTCTATGATTTTGTTGAGATTTTTCTTTTTCACTGATCGATTGACTTATAAGCCTGTGAATGATTTATAATTGGTTTATTTCTTGGTCGATATTGTTTCTGTGTGGTGGCTAAAGATTTGCAATCTATTAATAAACATAAAATTCAACCAAGTAAAAGTAGAGATTGAAACTAAGTTGGTTGTGGTTATGAGAAAAAAAAATCAGTTTGTTGAATATTGGTTTTGACTAAGTGGTTGAAATGATGGATAAATGTTGATGAAAACCTGAAATAATGATAAGAACCTGGCATTAAAATTCTTGTGTGGTAGCACATTTTGAACAAGCCGAAGCTAATTTCGATATGGCCGAATGTGGTAGTTATTGTTAATTTCCTTTTGTTTGATTTTGTTTTGATCCTAGTCCGATTGGTAAAACGTTAGGCTAGCTTTACTTGCTGTTTGCCGAGCTGTGGTTGGACCGAGAGAGACACCTTTAGGGTCTCGGTTTGCTATTTTTCTTGACACCATGACCCAAAGCGCCTAATTGCTGCACTTCTATGTTCACATATATATTTCGAGGTTGAATATTGGTTCGCGTTATACCTTTGGTTGTGGTCGAGACCCCAACAGTTAATTGCTCTCGTGGCTTTGCACTCGAATGGTATTTGAGTAAGCCGCGCAACTGTCGAGTCAAACCCAACCAATGGTCTAAACGCAAGCCAAACTTAGTCTAAAACATGTGATCGCTGGTAAGTTGGGACTGTGTGAAAGGAAAGGAAACCAAAACCAAACATAAGTCTGCGAAATTTTTCTTTTTCCCAACCTATGAAAATTACCTTGGCCCAAGCCCAACAGGCCACCTCACTCTTTTCCTTCCAAAAACTAATATAAGGGTGCGTTTGATTATAGTATACACACAAGGAGTCTTTTAAAATTTGACTTAAATTAATAGATAAGATGGGATAAATGTAAACCGGGACTGTGATATTTATATGTGTCGAGCCTCACTGCTTGTTTCTTGCGACTCATTACTTCACGACTTAAACGACTCAAGCTATTCCACGGCACAAGTTCGAATACGTCATTCATGTATCGATACCAATTGCTTTCACGTCACGCTTTGTATCAAACTATAAAATATGCCTTACCACCTAATGGTCTCGAAACATATTTCCAAAACTAGGCACATTTTATAAAAACTAAACTCGTAAATGTTTAACATACTTATATCATTTATTTGAACATGCTTAATTTTACCACCTATGTAATTTCTAAACACTTGAAATGTATTTTATAAAAACCTACTTATGTTTTATAAACTTATGAACGTCTACTACCAAAGCCACATTTTAGTAACTTATAACTTTCACATGGAACACACACATGTATGCATGAGTCATGTCCGTTTTCTCATCAATAAACTATATATGTATATATATATACCATAAACACTTTTTCACATTTTCTCGACAATGCTCGATAACTAGTGGTCGTACTTGCCTTTCGTATACTCGTCTAACGAATACCTTTCGTCATAAACACCTAACGTGATTATTGCCTCACACCTCGTCTATCGGCCATTGTCGAACCAAGAACACATTAGTCTTAACATTTTGATATTTTATACACATATACTATCGCACTTCCGAGAGCCAATATCTACCAAACTAATTTCAAATCTAAATGTTGCCACACAAACGACAATAACAAAAACATTTTGAAAACCTTTAGACTTATCTACGTTCATCGAGTCTTAAACTAGAATTGTGAACTAAATTATGCCATACTAATCTAGGTCACGCGTCGGAGCTATCACATGCTATTTGACTTTATTGCATTTGAGACTACTACTACTGAGGTGAGTTCATAGTCCCACTTTTTACTATGTTTTCAAATCCCGTTTGGAGATACATGCTACAAATCTGAACACAAGTATATTTCTGTATGCTATCCTGAATGATATTGCCTAAGTTACCACTATTGCCAAAAGTCCCTCACATCATGAACCATTAATCACTTGCGAGTGAACGCGAATTTAGTGAATAGATCTATTGGCAGTTGACGCCCCATTTGTGCTAGCCGGATAGGTAGCCAAATGCACTTTATTTGAACTAAACAGGAGGACGGCAACCACCAGCACGAGGGCATTTATACTAATATTATCTCTATCATATTGGTAATTAACGTCAGTATTATATGACGTCACTAGTTAACATTTGCGTGTCATGAGGCTTAGGGCAATACACATGTTACACTACGATATCATTGTTTTACTACTATTTGGCTTGTGTTCAAACTATTGCAAATTAAACACTATGGATTCACTCAACCTTTGTGTTGATCTTTTTAGCATGTTTTATCTCAGGTAACTAAGAAGCAAAAATGGCACGGAGTGGACTAGGGCCTCATTTGGATATCACTCAACAATGTTATCATTCATTTTTAAATTTAAGACATTTTTATTATGTATTACCAAACCATATGAAACCGTTGTTGCTACTCTGATTTAATGTTTGATGAATGATAACAAATTTTCTCAAAACGTCTCTTTCGAGTCGTTTTCTATAATTATGACTATGATTCTAAGATGTAATACCCCGATTAGACTTCCGCTGCTTCATTACGATTTTCGGGGTGTTACAGATTGGCATCAGAGCCATGGTTATAGAGAACCAAGTGTATTTTCAAAACACTGGACTATAACCACATTTTCAAACGAATTATTTACACCTTACTACCCTACGCCCTCCGTGCCAACGTTTTATCGAACATCATGCATTTAGATTTGCTTAGTAGATGATGCATAACTTTTAGGCATCATGACTAATAGATATTTAACTTTGGTTGAATTAAATGACTTATATTTATCACTATTGGGATATTGCAGTACCATGTCACCCCCTATCATCATACTGTCTGACAGTGATGACGCCCTACCAGCATCACCTCTCACTCCCACTACCACCTTATCTGATGACAATTTACCCGTCTCACCTGTCATCCCTTCTGCTGTTCCATCTGGGAACACCTATGGGGAGACGGAACCCTTTGAGGAGGGTGAAGTCGCCCCGATACCCTTTGACTCATTTGCTGATGGACCACTTTTCCGCCCTCTCATTGGACCTATGAATTATGACCAGTATCTTCATGACCGGTACCTCCAGTCACAGCATTTCCTAGCTGCCGATGATTGTCCTACCCCACCCCCAGCCACCACTCAGGGTCAGATGCCGATGATGAGTCGTCCGACTCGGACTCTTCTGACACCGCTTCATTTACCCCCACCACCATCTCCGCCTGCACCGGTTCGCCGGCGCAAGCGTGTCAAAGTTCTTGAGCCCTTTGAGCCTGAGCCATTCATGGAGAGGTTCAAGTATTGCCCAGGTGGTCGCACTTACGTTTACACGGCTCGGAAACGAGTCCGTCGGTCACCTGCCTTTGTACCACCACCAGCTCCTACACCTTCACCACCACCAACTCCCACCCTTTCACCTCCAGCTCCCACATCTATCACCCCCACCATCATCCTCAGTGCCACAGCCTCACCCCCACATGCTACCGACCTTTACCCCACCTTTACTAGAGGTTTCACCATCTCCCATACCACCACCTACTGTGTTCTACACTCAGACCACCACTGTTCCCCTATCATCTCCCACCTCTTCACCCATCCGGGCTCAGAGTGTCCTGTCGCCCTCTCAGAAGAAAGAGCGATCCTTGAGTCTTTCACCATCTGATCCATACTTTCAGGCAGCCACTGAGGCTGCAACTGGTAGGAGGTCATTGTTGTTGGAGGCCATCCGTCGTTGGAGATTTATTGAGGGATCCCCTAGAGCCTCGGAGCTGGGAGAGAGTTCCACAGCTGTACTTCCAGAGACAGGAGAGCCGATGCACCACACCATTCCATTGATGATTGCCCAGATGCTCAGGTACGAGGACCGCATTGATGAGATTGTGAGTGCTGTAGAGGAGATATCTCTCGAGCGAGTCGAGAACATTGAGGAGGAGGTTACGAACCTCGTGGTTCATAGGGTAGCTTTGGTGCAGGTTTTTCAGATGATGGGTACCGAGATTGAGGAGACCATGGATACCGTTGCCGAGTTCGGCCACAGACTTGATGCTCAGAGTTACGAGATACAGGAGCTGAGGGAGATAGCAGTGACGACTCAGCAGAGGCTCGAGCACCAGACCAGAGAGTTAGCAGCAGCTAGTGCTACCATTCACACCCTCAGTGTTGCACTTGGAGAGGTTCGGGCTAGGGAGAGAGCCAGGGATTTGGAGATGCTTAGTATGGTCAGGATCATTCGAGAGTTGGAGCGTAGGTCAGGAGGCGCATCTGGAGCTTCATAGATCTATGACATATCACTGCAGCGAAGACATCTTAACTTGCCCTGCGCGGCATTAATAAATTTGTGTTGGTTTGTTTTGTGAACAATCAGACAAGTTATTAAAACTTTGTTGTTAGTTATGATTGTATTGTACTGATGTTGGTTTATGATGATTATGGATGTTTGATCTTATGTTATGATACTCTTGTGCACCATCGTATTGAAATTCATTATAATTCCATGTGTGTTGTTACATGTCGTGATAATTATTTATGATTGATATGATTTTCTTATAATGATGTATGCGATCATAGTATGATTGATGACCGTGACTATTACAAATTTGATTACGATAATTCACTTGATTATTTTGATTCCCATGATCAAATTCTAAAGTGTGTATTTGTAATGTTTTTAGAACAATGGCTCCACGTAAGAAAGCAACAACAACAGCGCCAGGATCATCCATGACCCCGGCAGCTATTCGAAAGCTAGTCGCTGACAGTGTTGCGGCAGCACTGGAAGAACAAGCGGCAGCTATGGCACGCTCCAGTAGCATCAACAGGCCAACTGGAGAAGGCGAGACTTCTGTGACTCGCAAGTGCACCTACAAAGACTTTATGGCTTGCAAGCCAACCTACTTTAAGGGTACTGAAGGAGTAACTGAACTTGCTCGATGGTTTGAGCGTTCTGAGACCGTGTTCACAAGAAGCGGGTGTCCTAATGACTGCAAGGTCTCGTTTGCTACGGGTACTTTACTTGAAGATGCCTTATCTTGGTGGAACTCTACTGCTCAGAACATGGGCATAGAGGAAGCCTATCAGATCACTTGGGCTGACTTCAAACAAAGGATGTTGAAGAAATACTGCCCAAGAACTGAGATCAGGAAGCTGGAAGATGAGTTTGATCGCCTAGTGGTGAAAGGCAATGACCTCAGGACTTATAACCGAAGGTTCCAAGAGCTAGCTGTGTTGTGTCCAACCAAGGTGCCTGACCTTGAAAAGACGCTAGAGAAGTACGTGGAAGGGTTACCTAGGAGTATAGAGGGGGATGTCACTGTCTCCAAACCCCAAACACTGGAAGAGGCTATCGAAATTGCTCAAAAGTTGTTGGAACGGGAGATCAAGCGTAGCCAGACCCAAGGAAACCATGATCACAAGCGAAAATTTGATGATCGAAGGGGCAATAACAACAACAACTCTCACCGCAACAACAATGTCAACAACCACCATAACAACAACCACTACAACAACAACAACAATCAGAACTACCAACAAAACCGAAACCACCATCACAACCAACAAAACCGTCGGCAGGAAGCTGCCAGGGCTTACACTGCCGCACCTGCTGGAACTGGGGGTTATGCTGGACCCGCTCCTATGTGTAACCGATGCAAGATGCATCACAACGGGCCTTGCTTTGCTAAATGTGGGAAATGTCAGAAAACCGGTCACAAGACTCAAGACTGCAAGGCCACTGGCGCCAACTTGCAACCAGTGGCTGTGGTGTGCCATGGATGTGGTGAAAAGGGGCACTACAGGAACCGGTGCCCAAACCAGACTGCCAACCAGAACAACAATGCTCGTGGGAGGGCTTATGTGATGGAAAGAGGAAATGCTCAGGACGACCCAGACGTAGTCACGGGTACGTTTCTACTTAACAACCATCCTGCTAAAATTTTATTTGATTCTGGAGCCGATAAAAGTTTTGTATCTACTTCATTTGCTTCCTTACTTAACATCCACCCGACCGAACTAGACACCACCTATGAGATCGAACTAGCCAATGGGGAATTAGTGAGCACTAACACCGTAATTCGAGGTTGCACCTTACTCTTACTTGACGAACCTTTCGACATAGACCTCATGCCTATTAAACTTGGTAGCTTCGACGTTGTTATCGGCATGGATTGGCTATCCAAAAATCGTGCCAGAATCATCTGTGACGAGAAACTCGTCCACATCCCTTTCCAAGGCGAACTCCTGATCATACGGGGAGAACGGAGTAAGACTCGACTCAGCATCATATCATATGCCAAAACCGTTAAGTATATCGATAGGGGTTGTCACGCCTTTTTGGCACAAGTGATAGAGAAGAAGTCGGAGGAGAAGCGACTTGAAGACGTGCCGGTAGTAAAGGACTTTCCTGAAGTCTTTCCCGAAGAGTTGCCTGGTCTCCCACCAACCCGGCAAGTCGAATTTCAGATTGAGTTAATACCAGGAGCGGCGCCAGTGGCGCGAGCGCCGTATAGGTTGGCGCCATCCGAGATGAAAGAGTTATCTGAGCAATTGCAAGAATTGTCAGATAAAGGATTCATTCGTCCGAGTTCTTCACCTTGGGGAGCTCCGGTGTTGTTTGTCAAGAAGAAAGACGGGTCTTTTCGGATGTGTATCGATTACCGTGAGTTGAACAAACTTACAGTGAAAAACCGATATCCATTACCTAGAATCGACGACTTGTTCGACCAACTGCAAGGGTCGAGTGTCTACTCAAAAATTGACCTGAGGTCGGGTTATCATCAACTGAGAGTCAGGGAAGAAGATATTCCTAAGACAGCTTTCAGGACACGATACGGCCACTACGAATTCCAAGTAATGCCTTTCGGTCTCACTAACGCACCAGCGGTGTTTATGGACTTGATGAACCGAGTGTGCAAACCTTATCTGGACAAGTTCGTAATTGTGTTTATCGATGATATCCTCATTTACTCCCGCAACAAGGAAGAGCACGTGGAACATTTGAAGACTATTCTAGAACTGCTCAAAAAGGAGGAGTTGTATGCCAAATTTTCCAAGTGTGATTTTTGGATTGAGAAAGTACAATTCCTCGGGCACGTGATTGACAGTAAGGGTATTCACGTGGATCCTGCCAAGATCGAAGCTGTTAAAAATTGGGCATCTCCTACAAGTCCCACAGAGATACGCCAATTTTTAGGTCTTGTTGGGTATTACCGACGATTTATCGAAGGTTTCTCGAAGATCGCCAAACCTTTGACGGAATTAACACAAAAGAAGAAGAAGTTTGACTGGGGAGAAGAGCAAGAATCGTCGTTCCAAATTTTGAAGCAGAAGCTTTGTGAAGCTCTAATCTTAGCACTACCCGAAGGAAGTGAAGACTTCGTGGTATATTGTGATGCATCATACCAGGGTTTAGGCGCGGTGTTAATGCAAAGGAATAAAGTTATCGCGTATGCTTCCCGACAACTCAAAACCCATGAGAAGAAATACACCACCCATTATCTTGGGTTAGGAGCAGTAGTATTTGCTCTTAAAATGTGGAGGCACTACCTGTATGGCACTAAGTGCATGGTGTTTACAGATCACAAAAGTCTCCAACACATATTAGATTAGAAGGAGTTGAACATGAGGCAACGCTGATGCGTGGTTTTGCAACCTTACAACAGGTTTTACCTCTCGAGGGATCTCAAGAGGCTTACAACCCCACCAGGCAGTGTACCTGACCGATGTAGTATAGGATAGTGGTAAGTACGGGGGGATTGATCGTTCTCTCACAGGGAATAGTGTTCGTTAGGATAGAAAAGCTACTCTAATAGGTCTAAAGGTGGAAGGAAGATTCTTTTTATATTTTTATATTTTTTAGAAAGCAATTAAAATCTCGGTTTTGCAAGAAGGGCGGAATTAGTTGCTAGTCAACTAACCCAAGTTTACTACTTTTGCAAATGAAAATAAAATAAATATCTAAGTTATTGTGGTTGTGAAAACAATATGGAGAAAATTGTGTTTACTTAGATTTCATTACTCCCTAACTATCTTTTACCGGTTAATTGATATGTGTGTTACTTGTGTGGATGAAGGGTGTATTCCTAATAACTCATGGAGTGGCATACATATCTCTCCAATTCTATGAGCTCTTATCTCGCCCTATGCCATGCACGGCACAACCATAGGGGTTGTAAACAGTGGCTCATGCATTAAATACTACCTTAATAGCCTAGTATGCCTCGACTACATGTTTCCCAAGACGTTCAAGCACGTTACCATAAAGGAGGTTGGCCAGTTTTCTTGAGCCTAACATCGATGAAACAATCATCCCAACAAACAACAACACACACCAATTAACCAATAATTAATAGTTAGGTTTCATTAGATCTAAGCAAACACTAGAGAATTTAGCTACTCATGTTAATTGAAAGACAAGCAAGATAGATAGACAACCAACACATAGACATATTGATTGAATTAAAGTGAAGACTTATCTTTAATTAAGCACTAGGGTTCCAAGGGTTGGAAACCCTAAAAGTCACAGAAAATTCGTCTTTAGGGTTTGCCCTAAAAGTTCTCCACAAAGTTCCACACATAATGAATGAAAATTTGGAAAATATATATAGAAAATAAGTTCGGACGGCGTCAGCTTATAGGGCCTGACGCCGTCAGCTCGCCGCCATTAGGGTTCTCGGATGGCCTAGATCCATTTGGGACGTGGTCAGCTTGTAAAACTCTCTGGGCCGTCTCTCTTTAACTTAACACGTGACGGCCTACATCTTCTAACACCTGACGCCGTCAGGTGTAAATTCTTGAAATCTTTCTGGCCTGTCGTTTGATAATTGAATTCCACTCTTTTGTCATCCTTACTGACGGCGTCACCTTGTGACTCCTGATGCCGTCAGGTTGTAATTTCCAGCTTCTTTGAGACTTTGTCGTTTTCTTCACTTTTATGCTCCAAAAACGTCCAAATGTGCATGTTTTCCAGAATTCCTCTCAAAAGTACCTAAAATGACAAAAGGAACGATTTAGGGCAATATTTGATCACATTTATACGAATTAGGGCTTAAATGACCCCCTAAAAGCGTAACACTTTTCATCTCATCAAATACCCTTACACTTGGGATTTGCTTGTCCTCAAGCAAATGAGCTTTTATTTCAATCAAAATATGAGTTATGGGTCATTTAACACGAATATAAAAGTAATTACAACAAATAGTTATTCGACCTTAATCATAACAAGCACGGAAATCATACACTAGCACCTCACAAATAGTGTTTGGATTCTTACATCTCTCAAATGTCATAAAGTTTAAATCTCATAAATGGAAACGGAAAATAACACTCACTACCTGTCATAGCAAATAGATTACCATAGGCTTGGGAAAGGATCAATTACTCCTCCACTAGGCGTAAGCACCTAAGATAAACTATCAAAGAGGGCTTTATAAAGGGTTGTAACGTAAGGTGTAGGGATATGATAACACGGTTTGGTTGGAATAAGGGTATTTTACTGGTGGCAAGTTAATTATCATGATCAAATACATGCACTCTACATCGTTGCTTAAGTCAAGACTCGACTCAATCTTAGTCTAAAAATGAAATAACAAAAACTAAAAATGAACATAAAAGGAAACGGGATATGGAGGCACTACCTGTATGGCACCAAGTGCACGGTGTTTACAGATCACAAAAGTCTCCAACACATATTAGATCAGAAGGAGTTGAACATGAGGCAACGCCAATGGTTGGAGTTACTCAGTGACTACGATTGTGAAATTCGCTATCATCCTGGAAAGGCAAATGTCGTGGCGGATGCCTTAAGCCGAAAGGAGCGAATTAAACCCCTTAGAGTCAGATCTCTAGGAATGACAATTAGATCACCACTTCCATCAAAGATCCTCGAGGCTCAAATCGAAGCCCTCAAGGAAGAGAACAGACCAAAGGAAAGGATCTATGGTATGCCAGAAAGTGAGAATGGCTTTGTAAAGAAACGAGACGGAAGGTTGTGTTTCAAGGACCGAAGTTGGATTCCACTTTATGGAGGAATACGTGAGCTCATCATGCACGAATCTCACAAATCTAAGTATTCCATTCACCCAGGTTCTGATAAGATGTACCAAGATCTCAAGAAACTTTATTGGTGGCCAAACATGAAAGCCGACATCGCAGAATATGTCGGAAAATGTTTAACATGTTCAAGGGTAAAAGCTGAGTGTCAAAAGCATTCCGGTTTGTTGATACAGCCCGAACTTCCAATGTGGAAATGGGAGAGGATTACAATGGACTTCATTACGAAACTACCTAAGACATCGGGTGGATTTGATACTATATGGGTCATTGTTGATCGTCCTACTAAATCCGCACATTTCTTGCCAATTAAGGAAACTGACGAGATGAGCACTCTTGCCCAGCTATATTTGAAGGAAATAGTCTCTCGACACGGAGTTCCTATTTCCATCATCTCAGATCGTGATAGTCGATTCACGTCGAATTTTTGGCAGTCATTACAGAAAGCTTTGGGTACTCGGTTAGACATGAGCACCGCGTACCATCCACAAACTGATGGCCAAAGTGAAAGGACTATCCAAACCTTAGAGGATATGCTGAGAGCGTGTGTGATTGATTTCGGGAAACGTTGGGATAAACACTTACCCCTAGCGGAATTCTCTTACAACAACAGTTACCACGCTAGCATCAAGGCGGCACCATTCGAAGCACTTTATGGTCGAAAGTGCCGATCACCCGTTTGTTGGGCAGAAGTTGGAGATGTGCAAATCACAGGACCCGAGCTTATCCA
>LBNU01030614.1:71765-82486 GCA_014162995.1 Artemisia annua
GGACAGGCTAGTACTGGAACAAATGGACGAAAGTGTACATACAAGGACTTCAAAAGTGGAGATCCTATAAAGTTCAAAGGTACTGAAGGGGCTATTGCTATGATCCGTTGGTTTGAGCATACCGAATCAGTATTTAGTCTATGCAATTGTCCCGAGGAATCCAAGGTAAAATTTGCTGCTAGTACACTTCTCGATGAAGCTATGTCATGGTGGAATTCTTATGCAAAGCCCATGGGAATGGAAAATGCTTACAAACTTTCATGGAATGAATTCAAGAAGTTATTGACTAAGAAATTTTGTCCTCGTACGGAAGTGAAGAAGATGGAGACCGAGTTTTATGAGCTCGTGACTGTGGGAAATGACATTGAGACATATGTAATAACCCGAGATTTTCCAAGTTATTAATTTCCTGTGAACCCGAAAGATTTATTATGTTATATTCAATAGTTTCACTCATGCTCATGTTTACATTTTTGCTTTCATTTAAATTGTAAAGCAATGACGAATATTATCAAACAACCAATGTGTTGCGCCGCTCCAAAGACAGACCTGAACCACGATGACAACAAGGCTCCAAGAGGTGGTCTCTATCACTTCCAGACCTGATCCCGTTTGTCCAAGCCCTCGAAGTCAACATATAAGCACAAGAAGTGACTAGACTATGATGAAGCCTTACCTCTTTTGGCTACTAGATCGACTGACCTCTTGAGAAAGAGGAATCAAAACTCTCTTGTATTACTCCTATAAATACCGATCGGCTCACAAGGACCTCCACACATCCAAAAATCTTCACAATCAAAATACTAGTTAGCGTCATTAAGAGATAAGTCCCTGAGGTTCGAAGGGTGTGTGGATTTACTTGTGGCAGATTCGAGTTCGAGCTTTCGAGTTTTTGATCTTTCTTTGGTCTTCTTGTTAATCGGCTCCTCTTGTTGTAAGGTTTTAATCTTTCTTGTTGTCTTGTTAATTTGAATCTGTAACCACTCTTATATGTTATTTAGTGTTTGTTGTTAATATCAAGTGAACAACTAAATATGTGAATATGTTGGGTTATTAGTTTTTGTTCGATTTAATCGACTGGAAATTGATATGTTGGGTTGGATGAAAACATAAATCGACCTTATTGAAAACTTGATTTAGATTGCTTGAATGAAAATCTGATATTAATCAAATTGATTTTTGTTATCGACCCTAAACTGATAATGGCAAGATTGAAATCGTTTAAGATGTCATACGTTAATCGGTATTAGAAAACCTTGTGTGGTAGCTATTTTTTTTTAAATCGAAAACCGGATATAATGAGGCTCATATGTGGAAGTGTTGTTTTCTTTGTTTGGGTCCTTGAATCTGCGACTTGCATTAAGCTACGCCACCTTGAATTCGTGTCTATTAGATCCGGCATATTTCATTTACTATACGTGCCCTATTCGGCTGAGAAGAGACCCTCGCCAAAGGGGTGTCGCACACTTGCTTTGTGTTTCCACTCGAGTCGGGTTGTACCTGATGGTCGGGGAGCAAGTTGGTCCTGAGTCGAAACCATCCTCAAAATATGTTGCTTATTTTGATTGAGCAAAGCTTGTTAAGATTTTGGGTTGTGTTTGGGTTTGTTGTGGGATCGAAACCCACTGTGGTCGAACCACAGTGGTATGTTCTTGTTTGGTTTTGATAAGTTGGAGTCGATACATTCTTTTGTTTCCTTCGTCTCTTGCCCCGATGTCGAGACTCTAAACCCATCTGTGGGTGTTTCCTTTTGATTTTGCCATGCTACGCCAATAACCATTTTTCAACATCCAACTTGGAATAACAATGTAATTGGTCGTGTGTTTTGAAGATGCAACAGTAAGTGCAAATAGGTTGTACCCTTTTTCTAAAAATTTGCAATACCAAAATAGTTAATATATAAAGTGTTTTAGTTCAGTGTTGCTACTAAAGGGCTAAGGTTGCAGTGAATCGTTTTGTTGTTTACCGCGAGTGTGTCGGGCCGAGCCCAACTAGAGTATGAAGATACTTATTTGATACGGCTTATTTGACTCATTCCACGATTTGATTTTCGGCTGATTTCAATTTATTCGATCACGAGTCGCGGCATAAATAATACTAAGTTTATAAAAGCATAACTTATAACATAAACACTAAATATGCATTTAACACATATTCCAAAACTATAAAAACTAAACATACCACCTATTTTTAAATGCTTGAAATGCTATTTTATAAAAACCAAATAACGTTTTACAAAAGATTAAGACGGCCTTTACCTAAACATATATTTTGAAACTCATAGTTACCACGAGTTCACGAAGTAATTTGTAACGAGCTTATAATCAAAACTATATATATAAATATATATTTAAAACTTATAAAAATTAGACTAAGCTAAATCTTAAGCTTTAATTTGCTATTAATACTAATGGTTTATATTTAAATTTATTTAACTTATTTCGGCGATTTACTTGGGTTTCTATAAACAATATACAACGGCTTATTATTCAAACGTATGTTCGAGTCACACCAACTTTCGTAAAAATACTATATACTTTTAACAATACTAATAAACGGACAACAAGCATTTTAAACAAACTTACATTCTCAAAGTATATAGTTACTAGTTTCTTTTAAATAAAACCATCACTTAAATACATACTTTCATTATAATAGTAACAAACAATTTTATATATAGACATGAATACATATAGTTGAATATGTATATATATTTCTAACATCAATGTCATTATTTTCCGCCAACAAAATTTTCCCGAACTCCGCCTCTCGGCCATGTCGAACCAAAGGTCTATTCGTCTCTCATATTTATCTATGGTCTACACTTCCATGAGCCAATGCTTATACACACTTAGAAGATTTTTTTTTTCCAAACTTAAATGCCGCCACACAATCAAATAATAACCTAACGCTCTTAAATTCTTAAGTTTAATTAAACTTCGTTGAGTCTTGAACTTAAACTATGAACTAAATCATGCCATACTAATTTAGGTCACGCGTCGGAACTACCACCTACTATTTGACTCTATTGCATTCCAGACTACTACTACACTAAGGTGAGTTCATAGTCCCACTTTTTACTATGTTTTCAAATCCCGTGGGGAGATACATGCTATAAACCTGAACACAAGTATTTTCTGTATGCTATCCTGAATGATATTGCCTAAGTTACCACTATTGCCAAAAGTCCCTCACATCATGAACCATTAATCACTTGCGAGTGAACGCGAATTTAGTGAATAGATCTATTGGCAGTTGACGCCCCATTCGTGCTAGCCGGATAGGTAGCCAAATGCACTATATTTGAACTAAACAGGAGGACGGCAACCTTCTGCACGAGGGAATTTATACTAATATTATCCCTATAATGTTAGTACCTAACATCATCATTATATGACGTCACTAGTTAACGTTTGCGTGTCATGAGGCTTAGGGCAATACACATGCACACTACGATATCATTGTTTTACTACTATTTGGCTTGTGTTCAAACTATGATGAATTAAACACTATGGATTCACTCAACCTTTGTGTTGACCTTTTTAGCATGTTTTATCTCAGGTAACTAAGAAGCAAATGGCACGGAGTGGGCTAGGGCATCTTATGAATATCACCCAACAATGTTATCATTCACTTCTTTAAATTTAAACATTTTTATTATGTATTACTAAACCGTATGGAACCGTTGTTGCTACTCTGTTTTAATATTTGATGAATGATAACAAATTTTCTCAAAACGTCTCTTTCGAGTCATTTTCTATAATTATGACTATGATTCTAAGATATAATACCCCGATTACACTTCCGCTGCTTCATTACGATTTTCGGGGTGTTACAACATACATCAGGAGGTATCAAGAGTTAGCTGCTTTATGTCCGTCTATGGTTCCGGATAATGAGAAGTTGTTGGAAAATTTCATCGGTGGCTTACCTGAAAACATCCGTGGAGATGTGATTTCTTTTGACCCACACACACTGGACGAGGCAATCAGAATGTCTCAGAAGCTTATGGCTCAGATTTTGAAGAAAGGAACGATTGCAAACAACAACAACAACACCAACAACTACCGAAACAACAACAACTACAATAATAACCAAAACAATACCAATCATAACAACAACAACAACAACAAAAGAAAGTGGGACAACAATCGAGGTGACAATGCTACTCAACAATCACCCAAGAGACAAGAGGTTGCTAAGGCCTATGCTGCAGGGCAGAATGAAAAGAGAGCTTACACTGGTACCTTACCGAAATGCAACATATGTCCACTTCATCATAACCCTGGGAATTGCCCTAAACCTTGTGATAACTGTAAGAAGCTTGGCCATTCGGCTAGAGAATGCAAATTCCCTATAATTACAGGCAATCAGAGACCCCCAGTGACGTGTTTTGGCTGTGGAGAGAAAGGACATTTTAGGAATGATTGTCCACAACAAGGAAATCAGGACATGGGAACCAAGATGGATTAATTCGAGGAATAGCATGTGTTGTTAGAAGAGAGCCCGCCGGGACATTAGCAACATCAAGAATAACAATCGTGCTTAAGATAAGAAGGAGTTCATGTTTTAATATATAAACCGTAGTTCGAGCCCTCTAGGGTTGTATCTTTCTTTTGTATTTTCCGTTAGTACGTTGACATAATCTGGTTGTAATAAGCACTTTTCCATCCAATTAATATTTATCTTTTGTTATCTCCGCGATAATCATAACCTTCGTTTATTCCATTTTCTATTCCAATTGCTCAATTTTCAATCATTTCGCAACATTATGCCATTGTCTTAGCAAGGATTAGGCCGATTTCATTCTTGACGGATTAGTAGACTATTACCATTCCTTAAGATTCACCCACGTATCCAATGAACCATTTAACGAATTTTATTCCAAGCTATTTTGTCACCACCCAATAAATTGATTTTTCTATTATTGTTATCAAGCGATTACTACCATTACACAAAACAATTTTCATGATACCCTGAAAAGAATTATCTGGCATACCATTTTTCAAAACAACAAGTTGAACACCATCTAAAACTTTTGAGAAAAGTAACGTTATTTGACTAAATCAAGCATCGCATCATTTGTCCTCAAGTATACATAGCCTGATCACCTATGTATAATTCAGGAAGGATTATGCCATGAAGGAAATAGTCACATTTTCAAGAATTACTAATAACAACCTTCATTCAAAAGCTTTGTAAACAAATAAAAATTTTCATGAACATCCCTTTTGACAAATCCTCCTTGGATGCGTACACCGCTTGTCACTCATTCAGCCATTAAGTTGGATTTTTCCATTAACATCTCTAGAAGAGACTTTCCATCTACGAACAATATTCCATAACATAAGAAAACAATGAAAGGATAGATGATACTCCTCAAACTTCTAGCAATTCCTTTAAAATATTCTCTTTCCAATCGGATACACATGCTCTACCATCCTCAGATCAACAAACCTTAAAGAGAACTATCTGTGCACTATAGGACGTACTCAGCACCGTATAAGCCAGCAAAAATCATGGACCGTGAGGTCAAGCAGTTGAAACAAAGTCGAATTCCTATCGTGAAAGTTCGCTGGAATTCTCGAAGAGGTCCCGAGTTTACTTGGGAACGGGAAGACCAAATGCGACTCAAATACCCACATTTTTTTTCACCGAGTCTACTTCCAAGACCAACACCAGCTGAATTCAGGGAATGAATTCCTTTTTGGGTGGGCGACTGTCATAATTCTCGATTTCAGGTCATTTTTCCCAAGTCTTGACATTTTCCTATTCACAGATTTCAATTCATCATTTCACGTAAACTAGGTTTACGGATATTCATTTGACGAAACCGGGTAGGTTAAGTCACATTATCATTCATCATACATTTCGTAGACTAGGGTTAGTCTACATTTCATCACGACATCATTTGCATTCTATCCCACTCGTAGAATATATAATTTCAAGTCACACTTATTTATTTATATTTAAATAAATAATAACATATGATTATAGTTTTTAACCAATACACCAAACAAATTCCACTAGAGCACTAATATTTTTATATATTAGTTATATTTCCACTAAGGTTTATTAAACTATATATTATATATTTTCGTAAGTTACCAAATATTAAACCATTACTTGTAATTATATATAACAAAAATTGTACCAACAAAGTAATAACTATCAAAACACCCAATGTTTACAAAAATTATATTTTTTATAATTTTTACAACTTTGTTATATCTCGTCTTGTCCCATTAGAATTTATTTTTAATTAACCCGGTACCCGATAACGCTAAAATTACAAAACTATACACTAAACGGTACCCCGTAAAAATTTTAGTTCACAAAAAGATGACAAACCCACCACCTCCTTGAGGTGGCCGGTTTTTATGTGTCCAAAGGGACACATGTTGGTCCCTAAACACTCATACATAAACCCCATTACACCTAATTTAACACATACATTCAAGGTTATAATTTTTAGATCAAAGAAAAGTTTTCTTTCTCTCTTTCTCTTGTCTTGTGCTCGTTCCAAATCCAACACCAAGGGGAAGACCAAAATTTTTCAAGACAATCTCATTTACAAGAACTAGACATAATCTATTACAAGGTTTTGAAATATAAACCTATAGATTAGTAGGATTTTTATCTTAAAAATTTCCTAACCATCCAAGTAAGTTTATCATTTTCTTTTCACAAATTTTACCAAATTTCTTGCAAGGTTCATGTATTTTTATAGTATATGTACGAAATGTAAAAATCTATACCCAAAACTTATGTTTTGTATCATTTTATCTTTAAAATTGATGCAGTGAACTATGGAGAAAGGATTGAAAAATGATGTTGGGAACATGGAACCTAGGGAAGGTGCATGGAGATTAGGAGTGAGTTGATGTTGTTGGTGATGGATTGGACAAGATAACTAGGGAAAACATTTTACCATTATATTTTGCACTGTTCTTATTTTAAAATATGTGAAATCAGTAGGTTTTTGGCTATTTTGGACAAGACTGAAAATCTTTTCAAAGACGAAAACATGGCCGCTTGAATCACCAAAACGGACTTAGACGAAAAGTATGCCAAAAATGAGTTTATAACTATATATACTTTTCAGAAATATAGTGCTGATGCATGAATTTTATGGACCAACAAGCCTTAGACCTTGTTAAAAGTCAACTGGTTGAAATATGTTATACCACTTTATCACATTTTCGGGATATAAGAACAAGAACGCCTTATAACGATGAGTTACGAATTTTTAAAGATATTGTTCCTAAAATTTCTACAGCACTTTTACTTGGAAATATTTAGTTGCCAGAAAACTTTTTGCAAACACCATGTTTGAGGCGCATTTCCTGTCAATTGTTCAGTTCGGAGTTGGACTCCAAGGAACAAGTTTAGTACTCCTGTAGTATTTTAATAGTGGCCTTTTGTCATTTGGATAAAACTGTAAACTATGAGTTTCAAATATTCCAAAAATGCCCAGAAATGGCAGTTTTGCCTAACCATATTCAGACTGTTATTGCTTACTATGCTAGGGAAATGTCAGTGTTAGACTTTTAGATAATGTAAACAAGCTTTCCAAAGCTACTGGTAGACCTTTAATTTCAGTAGACACCTTTACAAACTAGTTTTCCAAGGTATTGGCGGTTTTCGAAATTATTAAGTGTAATTTACGGAAAACTTGTATTTTCACTTTATTACTAACGACTATCATAAAACATCGTTCCGATATAACATGTTAAATATTATGAATTATACGTAATATAAACTATATTTTGCGATTATTACATGTTTTAAATTAATACGAGTGGTTAGATTATAAGTGAGTGATCATGAATTCATTTCATATCTAAGTTAGATTTTACTTCATTCAATATTAGGTTGGCTAGGAGTTGCGCCCTGTGTTACTTTCATTCAGAGAACATTGTTCTGTACAGGTGAGTTTTAATAGCCCCCGTTTTCATTAATTATTTTCATTCCAAATCCCACGGGGGATGAATCATTGCCCATTTTATTCGGGCAAAGTATTAATTCAAGTACAAGCTTAAGTTACCGATTTGCCATGTTAAAGTCCCTATTTTAGTACTCATGAACCGTTAATTGTGAGCAAGCGAAGGTGAGTGGATAGATCTATTGAGGGTGACGCCTCCATCCGCGTTGGTATCTCCAACAGTCAAACGGATGCATTTCACTTCATACATTCAGAGTGTTTGGCAAAGCACTCCTTTTTGGGGCATTAGTACAGTCTAGCTTCGGGGTCATGAGCTTAAGGTCTATTGTACTATTTTTCATGAGACTTATGTCTTACACATTATACTTGAGGTTACCGTATAAATTCATTTTCATAAACCTATGATTTCTCACCAACATTATCGTTGACCGTTTTTAGATGTATTTTCAGGTAATTAAGACATCTCATGATGGCATGCATTTGGACCTACTTGGAGTCGCGGAGTCGACGCGTCTCACTTTTATTTCATGCACTTATGAAACGTTTGATCTTGTTGAACTTGTTTTCTTAAACTTGGAATATCTTTTGGGACCTTATTTTGTAAACTCTGAATGTTTTAATACCAAACGATGTATTTTCAAAACACTTTAGGTCGTTTCAATATAACCTTGTATGAGATGCCATGATTGTTACACCCAGGTATTCAATTCCGCTGCCATAACAGGTAAATTCAGGGTGTGACAGTTCTCCCCTTACACTTGAACTTTTACATAGATCAAAATAAAGACTCGAATCAAGATAATCGAAACGTTTGGAATACTTTAAAACATTGACGCACATATGGGGGTAATAATTGATGTTCTTCCCCCATTACTCCATTAAACTAGTACTATACCCATAAATCCCAATCGTCCCAAAACAATATGTACAAGATATGATTCGACTTAGCAACCATGTAACCAATTAGATAATTAACAAAGGGTTTAAACAAATAACAATAATGCACTAAAGATGAGTGCATACAAGGAAGGCTAAGGCGATTTGGGTGTACATTTGGGGGTGGATTGGAAACAAATTCTTCCTTTAAGTAAAATGCTTAAAGTTACAAACGAAAAAGATAGGCTCTGAGAGGTGTACTAGGGGTATCGTGTACTAAAAATGAGTACATCGCAAAGGTGTGGGAGAATTACTTGACCAGTGAAGTCAATGTAATTATATTACAAGCTTAAAACATGCGTTATGTTGGGAATTATTTGTAACCAGACTTAAGTCTGGAATAGTTAGTTAAGTCGGGTAGATAGTTAAGTCTGCCAGTACTAAGTTAAGTCTGGCAGATACTAGTTAAGTCTGTTTATGTTTAGACTGTTAAGTCTGTTTTGCTTAACAAGTTAGATATCTTAGGAGATATTATAGGAAAGGATATGCACACGGTTAGATATCTTAGGAGAAGATATGTATGCATCCTTCACACGTTTTGTAGAATTAGGGTTTCCTTGTAGTACAAAAGGAACCCTATGGCATTGAGTTCTAGGCCAAGTTTTATAAAGTTTAATAGAATATAAAGTTAGTAAATCCCTGTGTTGTTCTTTGATGCGTTGGATTGCACCCCTATCAAAAAGGTTTTACTTCTCAAGGGATCTTGAGAAGCTTGCAATCCCCACCAAGCAGTGTACCTGACCGATGTAGTATAGTGTAGTGGCAAGTACCGGGGGATTGATCGTTCTCTAGGGGAATAGTGTCGTTAGGATTGAAAAACTACTCTAATAGGTCTAAGGGTGAGGGAAGATTCTTTTTGTATTTTTATATTTTAATGAAAGCAAGAAAAAATCTCGGGTTTGAAGGAGTGAGCGGAATTAGTTGCTAGTCAACTAACCCAAATAACTACTTATACAATTAAAATAAAATAAAATGAAAGTAAATGTATGTGAAAACTAATATGGAGAGAAGTGTGTTTACTTAGATTTCCTTACTCCCTAACTATCTTTTATTGATTGATTAGTGTGTATTAATTGCGTGGATGACGGATTGTATTCCTTAATACCATTCGTGGGAGTGTGTACGGACTTCTCCCAACTCTATAAGCTCCTACTTCACTCCTATGTCGAGCCGGCTAAGAAGCTCCTAACATGGGATCACTAGAATTCGCTTATGGATTAAATACAATCAAATAACCTTAGTACACCTTGGTTCATGTTTCTTAAGACGTTCAAGCATGTTACCAACCGGAAGTCTGCCAGTTTTCTTAAGCCTAACATCGATAAACACCCATCCAATACAATCAATAACACACCATTCAATCAATAATCAATAGTTAGGTTTCATTAGATCTAAGCAAACACAAAGAAAACCTAGCCTAGCATGTTAAACAAAAGAAAAGAACAAGATAGAATCAAACAACACATAGACATATTGAATGATTAATTGATTACTTATCTTCAATGTAACATGGAAGATCTCAAGGTTAAAAACCTTGAAAAAGCTGCTAAAAATCGTCTAGGGTTTCTCCCTTAAAAGTTCCACACTAATGACTAAAAATTATGAGAATATATATAGAAAATCAGATCTGACGTCGTCACGTTATAGCCTTGACGCCGTCAAGCCGCCGTGGTTAGGGTTTCTTGATGGCCTTCTTGACGCCGTCCCTCTTTAATCCTCCAAAAAAACATTCTGGCTCGTCAAGGTCTGACGGCGTCACGTCCAAGCTTGACGCCGTCAGAGGTACTATTCAGCAGATTTTTGGCACTTTGTCGAATTCTTCACTTTTATGCTCCAAAAA
>LBNU01030618.1:2618-32630 GCA_014162995.1 Artemisia annua
TTTGATGGATCTAAAATTACACACCTTGATTTAAGAGATACTTGAGTAATGTTTGTAAGCACGCGAGAATTTACCTTAGCAACACTTAGAAGATTATTTATGTGATGTATGTGTGAGTGAGAGCAGTAGATATGTACACAAAGCTTCAATATTATTTAATAGATAAATTATATACGGTTGTCTTAGCTATCCAGCTAGGTTAACACCTTGAATGCTCTCTAGGAATAATTCCGTACCTTAGACAATGACCTAGGACTCTCCTATTTATAGAGCAAGGAGTCCTTTACAAGATAAATAAATTCTTTTTCCAAGCAGCAATTTAACTATTCATTAACACAAGGCTCATAAAGTAATTTGTTCAATATAATTCAAACAGGTGTGGGTATTGGATGTTCTGTGAGGAAAATTTGAAAACAAAAGTCAGTATGAAGAAATCGATAAAGCGTTGCTTACACTGAAGACTCTACCTACTCCAATCCTGTCACAAGAGTAGACACCTCGTTTCCCTTCATAGGTTCGGACTAAAACCGTTGTTATTGATATTATTGAAGTTTATTGGACTAAATATCATTTCAGGTGGCTGGTTGTTGCAATCTTCCCTTCGATATCTCTTGTTTCACAGGTTCTTTGTGGTGTTTTTCTTGTGGTTGTGTTGCGATAAAATAAAAGTGCAGAAGTTTACACAGAGTTAACAAAACGATATATTTGCTGAATTGTATTGAATGGAATGATTGTTTACAGAATTCTTGCCCTATATATACTAATGAATCGGTGCTTCAATGGGTCGGTTTTTACAGAAAACATAACATAAATATACACTAAACTACCCTATTCTTTTCTTCTATAATATTAAGTTCCAACATTCACCCCCTAATGTTATAGACTGCAATCGGGTCTTCTTTACTTGTCTTTACAGCAATGTTGGTTCGGTGTCAGTGTCATAGATGAGATGCGACTCTTCTTGCTTGTTGTATTTCCATTTCGTGCATTCTTTCGCAAAGTGTCCATGCTTGCCACATTCATAACATCTGAGCTTGCTTTTGTCTTTAGTTCCTTGACTCGTACTTGCTTTGTGTGCATTCGAATTATTCTTCCATTTCATGCTTTCCTTGCCTTCTTTGTTGAAATCTTTACCTCGCCATTTACCATAGAGAAGCTTGTCTTGATCATTTGCCTCTAGTGTGTCTTGACTCTTGATTCGTTCTTCATAGGCTGTTAACCTTCCAATGGCTTCTTCAAACGACATTTCATCTAGGTCTTGATATTGTTCTATAGTTGCCACGATCGGTAAAAATTTATTTGGAACATAGTTAAGTAGTTTCCTTACTAGCACCTTATCTTCCAAAGTTTCACCAAGTCCTCTAAACTTGGCCTTTATACTACTTAACTTTCCTCCATAGTCACTTACTTTTTCGTTTGGTTTTATCCTCAGCGTCTTTAGGTCACTTCTCAAGGTTTGTAGTCGTGCCTTTTGAACAAGATCGGCTCCCAAATGCTTGACTTTGATTGAGTCCCATACTTCCTTTGCAGTCAAGTATTGTGCAACTTGCATTAAAACATCTTCTGGCAATGATTGGAAGATTATTGCCTTTGATGTGTTTGCTTTCTTCTCATTTGTTGCTATTCCGTCTTTCGCAACTATCGTTTCCCATATGCCATATGCCTTCAATATTGTCTCCATCATCAATGCCCATGTCGTGTAGTTTGTTTCGGTCAATTTTGGACATTGTAGTGAAACATTTCCTAGTTCTCGAACTGATGTGTTGTTCGATGTGTTATCATTCTTGTCTCCTTCTACCATGCTTGCTTGCTTGCTTATAATCAGAACCGAGATGGTTTCTGATTTTCTTGCTCTTGTGTTTGATCAAAAGATCAAATCCCTTACTTGCTATTGGACAATTTATTAACCAGGTTTTCTTGCTATTTGAACCTAAAAAAGGCTCGAAACTTGCTATGAACCACAAGGGGTTCGGGTTATCTTGCTATGAACCACAAAGGGTTCAGGTTATCTTGCTATGAATCACTAGGATTCGGTTTGACTTGCTATGAACCACAAAGGGTTCGGTTTATCTTGCTATTTGGTGAAAAACGAATTTTTGAAGAATTCGCTTGTCTTGCTATGAATCTAAAAGGAAATTGGTCTTTGCTATTCTAATCAATCGGGGTTTTTCGCTAATGGGAATTTCTATCTTAACAAAACTTTTCCTAATTTATATGGAGTATTAGAAAGGTAAAAAGTTGAAAGAATTAAAAGAAAAACCGGTTTATTAGGGAAAACAGGAGACGTGCGTTATTCGAGATGCTATTCCTGATTTGTGATTCCCATATCCTTCCTTCTGATCAATTTCTGTGTTGTTCCTTTTGGTTCGGTAAATAGATAGACAGAAAACGTTTTTTCTTCTATCTTGCTTTTGATTGATTAAAGTTGAATCAAATCTGCTTTTTTTCATTCTTCCCTGGATCGATTAGCCTTGGGCTCTGATGCCAATTGTTGCAATCTTCCCTTCGATATCTCTTGTTTCACAGGTTCTTTGTGGTGTGTTTCTTGTGGTTGTGTTGCGATAAAATAAAAGTGCAGAAGTTTACACAGAATTAACAAAACGATATATTTACTGAATTGTATTGAATGGAATGATTGTTTACAGAATTCTTGCCCTATATATACTAATGAATTGGTGCTTCAAAGAGGTGTATCGATTCAATATAACGTTGTAACCTATCTAATCGTTGTAACCTATCCTAAATGGTTTATACCGTTACTAACAAACCCAGCCCAATACAATGGGTCGGTTTTTACAAAAAAACATAAGATAAATATACACTAAACTACCCTATTCTTTTCTTCTATAACATTAAGGTCCAACACTGGTAGATCATATGATTGGTCTTGGGATTTCAAAGTTCATATCAGAGTGGATTAGTAGCAGTCTCAAGAAGTCGGGAGAACATGAAACATTTTCTTTCAGTATTGATGGTGCTATTGAGATGTTCAAATCTGTTCGGTAAACCTACTCTTGTTTATCATTTACTTCATAATGTATCTGCCCTTTTGACATGCACGTAGCATGTAGACAAGGGTGACTCACACTCAGAAAGATGGACGAAACTGTGAACCTTTGGAGCTGCAGAATGACCAAGTATCCAATACGATTCGGGTTCTTTTATAGTATGGTAAAATGGGCAAAATGGGCGGATTGGGTAACTAGTCAAAATGGCAACCAGACCCCCAACCACTTTTCTGAACGAACTGATTTAAGATGTCTCTATGCCTGTACATGCATTTTGGATGCCTGTCAAGTCATTTCCACAGCCTAGTAACCCATGAATAATAAAATCGTAAAACTGGCTGATGATGAAGATGAAGAATTAGTAAACTCATCAAATGCATCACAGACATATTAAAAGATAAAAGGTGGTACTGATTGTGGCCATAATATATGTTGGTACTCATTTTGTCTTTGTTATCATATGGTCCACCTCACCGACTGTGAGTTGACTTTGTGTGACAAACAATAGTTTGTGTTGTTTGATGGAGTGTCACCACCAGTGGTTTGTTTGGTAACAACTTAATTCTTACAGTAATATTTTTCTGACAGTAAAATAATCACACTTATCAATACATCCGTAAAACATACACATACATTGATCTTTAATGATACACACATNTCCTCCCAGACGCAACCTGCCTCGAAGGGAGAAGAGGTTTACTCGATTTGAGTCTATGTGGCCCTGGGCTCAAGCCCCGTGGGTTAGTCGCTTAAAGGACAGAACCATGATTAGCTCCACCCCACACACCCACCACCACCACACAAATAAACAACCCAATATCCTAAAGTGTACCAAAAATAAAGCATTAAACAATCAAGAAAAAACCACATCATATATGCATAGTTTGGATGTCAATAAACTATATATTATCTTCTTATGCATATTCTTACCAGCAGAAGGCATGGTAGGTAGATAGAGATGAAGCGAGAGAGTGAGCGAATCTGCCAAGTCATTTCCAACAGCCAGTAACCATGAAGTAATAAAATCGTAAAACTGGCTGATGATGAAGATGAGTGAATTATAAACTCATCAAATGATCACAGACATATTAAAAGATAAAAGGTGGTACTGATGTGTGGCCTAATATATGTGGTACTCATTTTTGTCTTTGTTATCATATGGTCCACCTCACCACTGTGAGTTGACTTTGTGTGACAAACAATAGTTTGTGTTGTTTGATGGAAGGTCACCACCAGTGGTTTGTTTGGTAACAACTAATTTTACAGTAATATTTTTCTGACAGTAAAATAATCACACTTATCATACATCGTAAACATACACATACATTGATCTTTAACTATTACACACATATGGTGAAAGCTCATGTAGAAGTAGAAGAAAAAACAGCATACCTAAACTATACTTATATAACATTAAAAAATAAAAAAAAAAAAAAAAAAAAAAAAAAAAAAAAAAAAAAGGCTCTGTAGATGCAGTATTATGATTTGGTTAAACCAGAGAGCAATTTTGGGGACATAATTCAGTGGTGATCCCATGTATATCCATGGTCCAGGAATTTGGAACATCATGAACCGAGACACTTGCCTGAGCCCCGCTTTCCTGCTTAGCAAGGCTCTCAAGCTCTCTCACCACATCCGTGGTTCACCATGTGAGTCGCTTTCAGTTCGCCGCTTATAGTTACTCAATTCCCTTTGAGGGTTCTTTCTATCAACATATGCCAATAATCATTTCCTATCATACAAGATCGAAACTCTCACGTAATTACAAAAAAGGATGGGACAATTTGACCCGTTTACCTACAAATAGGTCATTTGGATTATAAGTAGAGCAACAGGCATCTGAGGGGTTAACATGAGGCTAAAAAATTGACTACAAATAGGTCATTGGATTATATTATCTGAGGGGTAACATGGCTAAAAAACTTGACTAAAAGGAAACGAGCCAAGGTAGAAAGCAGATTTCGCTCACTCTCTCGCTTCATCTCTATCTACCTACCATGCCTCTGCTGGTAAAATATGCATAAGAAGATAATATATAGTTTTATGACATCCAAACTATGCATATATGATTGTGGTTTTTTACTTGTGATTGTTTTATGCTTTATTTTTGGACCACTTTAGGATATTGGGTTGTTTATTTGTGGTGGTGGTGGTGGGTGTGTGGGGTGGGAGCTAATCATGGTTTCTGTCCTTTAAGCCGACTAACCCACGGGGCTTGAGCCCAGGGCCACATAGACTCAAATCGAGTAAACCCTTCCCCTTCGAGGAGGTTGCGTCTGGGAGGAAGTTTGTTCTTGACTAGCTGTGCTTGCACTTATTTCATCTCTAAAAAAATTAAAGAATATTGAGGTTTTAAAAACAACTTTAATACATTCACTGCTAGCAAGATGCAAGTTAGCAATAAGCCAATATACCAACATAATGTGTTAAATGCAGTTCCATTGCTTCAAACAGCGATTTCCGTAATCTGTATATGGCTCATTAAGCTTCCACTAACTAGCAAGATACACATGCTATGTAGTGGATTATTATTCCTCATATTATAATCGGCTTAAAGTGAAACAGATCCCTACAACTCCTATTAAACTGGCATTTACACCTTTTTTTTTTGAAATTTGACTGAGCAGAATGTCTAGTATTCATTCTACATAACTACAAGAGATCTCTTCCTAACATTTACAATTTTAAGCAGTTTGGAGGATGGTTCTAGTGGATTTGAGGAACCATGGAAGAACAGCTGATACAGAAGGTTTATCCCCACCTCATGACACTATAAATGCTGCTAGAGATATAGCAAATCTCGTTAAATCTCTTGAATGGGCTTGGCCTGATGTTGTTATCGGGCACTCATTGGGGGGAAAGGTGGCCTTGCAATACGCTTTAAGTTGTGCTCTGGGTGACTATGGTGTTTCCGCACAGTTGCCTAAACAAGTAAATGCACATTCTCTTTCCTAGCATCAAATTTGACATTTGAGTATAATATAGGATGCAAGATCTATAGTTTATAAATCGAATATGATAAAAGAAATTGGTTTAAAACTGATTTAAACAGGTCTGGCTATTGGATGCTCCTCCGGGAAAAGCCGAAAACAATAGTCAGTATGAAGAAGTCAAGAAAGCATTGCTTACACTAAAGACAGTACCTAGTCCAATCCCGTCAAAAGAGTAGATATCTCATTTCCCTTCTTGGATTAGAATTAAAAACTGTCTTTTTACTATTAAAGTTTACATTTGAGGTTTTGCTGAGCTGGCATGCTTGTCGTTTCAGGTGGCTCGTAGATCATTTGACTAGTCTTGGGCTATCAAAGTTTTTATCAGAGTGGTTTGGTAGCAGTCTCAAGAAGTCGGGAGAACATGAGACGTTTTCTTTTAATATTAATGGTGCAATAGATATGTTCGAATCTGTTGTGTAAACCTACTCCTTTATCTATTAATAATCTAATACATTATATAATATAACCAAAATCTACCCGTTTGTAGTTAAACGGGTCAAAACTGCTCGTCTATGTTTTACTGATAGTTTTGATTTTTGTATGTAGTATGGAAATGGATTATTGGACATTTCTAGAGCATCCTCCAAAGGATATTGAGATAGCTATAGTGCGTACTGATAGCAAACTCACATGGGGCCAGGATTTGGTCGAGCGGCTTGAGAGCCTTGCTAAGAAATCCTCAGGCAAAGTCTCGGTTGATGTTGTTCCCAATTCCGGACACTGGATTTACAGGGACCAACCACAGATGTTGCTGGAGATTATGACCCCAAGAATCGCCTCTCTGGTCTAACAAAAATTCTAACTTGCACTATTGTTATCTTATATTATCAGACTTTAATGTGCTTATGATTATAAATGTATAGTTTTGGTTGGATTTTCAAGCTACTTCTAGATTGATCTGTCACCATATGTGTAGCAAAAGATCAATGTATTTGTATGTTTATGAATGTATAATATGTGTGTTTATTTTACTGCGAAAAAAATATTAACGTATGTTTGTGAAGATTAGTTGTTACCATACAAAACCATTGATGACATCCAATAAAACGAAACGAACCGTTGTTTCTCACACGCAGTCAAGTCACACTCAGTTAAGTAGAGTCGATGATAACAATGACAAGAATGACTAGCAACATAAATTATGGCGACTCATCAGTACCAATCTTTATCCTTGAATATGTCTGTGATTGCATTTGATGAGTTTGCCAATTCTTCATCATCCATTTTACGATTTTATTTCTTCATGAATTATTAGGCCGTGGAAATGACTTTGCAGATTTCGCTCACTCTCTCGCTTCATCTCTCTCTACTTCCCATGCCACATCAGGTTCAGTTGATGCCACATCAGGTTCACTTGAAAATGCATACTTAACTGTGATCTTCACTTAATATACCACAATTGGCCTTTTAACATGCAGTTCACAGTTAAATGGAAATGTTTCATATTCACAAATATGAAACGCAATACTGAACCTTGAGAGCTGAAAATGAATAAGTTATCTAAATTTCCACCGGTTCACTTATGTTTTCGTTGTGCGAATGTATTTGAATCACTTTTGGGATACCTTTCAACCTGTTTCTTATTTAGTCAAGCCATTGAGCTTAACTCCTTTGATCCATTAGATCTATGACATAACCCAAATTGACCCATTTGTAGTTAAATGGGTGAAAACTCTGATGATTATGTATTACCAATAGTTTTGATTGTTATATGATATAGGGAAATGGATCACTGGGAAGTGCTAGAACACCCTCCAAAGGGGACTGAGACTGCTACAGAACGAACTGAAAGCCAGCTCTCATGGGCCGCAGATATGATCGAGAGGCTTGAGAGCCTTGCTAAGCGGGAAAGTGATGAATCCACAGGAAAAGTCTCGGTTGACGGTCTTCCCACTTCTGGACACTATATTTACAGGGATCAACCGCAGATGTTGCTGGAGATTATGACCCCTAGAATCGCCTCTCTGGTACAGCTACCAAAATGCTAACTTGCACTGTTTGCTGTCTTTCAGGAGTTTTTAAAATTGTTCTTTTAAATTAGTAAATTTTTCGCACTACTTCTAAATTGATATTTCATCGTATGCTTATATAGTGAATAATCAATGTATGTGTATGTTTACGGATGTATAATATGTGTATTTACTTTACTTAATAGCGTTGTTTTTACATTAGAGATCATGAATGTTCGTGTATACATCTGGACGACACGTGCCGGGCGATCAATACCTCCACGTGCCGAAGGAACGAATGCCGGACGATAAAGACCACTCTTTTACCCAGAAGATTTGTTACACGCCCCGTGCCCGATTTGACCAAAAACTTAAAACTTTTTACGGAAACGCTTTGACTATAACGGACACACTTTGACACTTTTATGAGACAACAAGATTCCATAACAATAAACACTTTTAAAATAGTTACAAGAAGTATACTCAAAAACCTTTTTGAACAAATCATACAAAACTATAAAACAAACCAAAAACCTTCACCGTAACACCAATACGCCGTATCCATTTCTGCTGAGGCTGATACGCCATATCCAAGAAGAGGGATACGCCGTATCGCCCATGAGACTCAATACGCCGTATCCAATAATTGGACTACCTGTTACAAAACAGTTGCAGAAAATCTGCACAATCCCACACTTAAGACTTAAACCATTTTGACTACAACCAAAGCTATGACCTGAACTAAAAACATACTTTTATCAACCCAAAGCTGTATAAATATACACTAATTCAAACACCCCTTTTAACAAAATGTAAACACTTTAAATCATTCTATAACATAACGTTTGACAATCACTTACGATTGACCTTGACATTCGACAAACGACATATAAGCTATTAAAGACTCTCGGGGGTTCAACTTTAATTCGAGCTCGGTATCTATGACTAAGCTCTTAAGCATAAACCATGCCTTCTTATCCGGACTCCAAATCATAAGCCTCAATCCAACTTATACCTTCTTCGCGAGAACGTAAAAACATGGTTAATTATAACGTAAGCGAAACGCTTAGTAAGTAACTAGATTAAAACATGATTAATACATAAATCATCATATTAGCAATATGAACTCTTAAACCATCCTAACACATAACCCCATCAAATCTCATATCCAAACGCCATAGCAATTACTATAAAGTATAAACTATAACACATAACCATAATAACCTTAAACACATAACAATCATAAAACATACCTTAGTCATTCCATAATCATGAACTAACACTTGTGTGATATCACTAGGCAAGCCTCATATAAGACCATACTTACTAATCCAAGACTTTAATCCTACAACCTCATTTATGATCACATAATATGAGAACATTCATATTAAGCACATATTAATCATAGTTACTTATCATAGCTCCAAGCTAAGGAATCGATTATAATTCATCATCATCAACAACAACCTCTTCTCTTGCATCCTAGGCATAGTTGTCAAAAGCGTGCGCCTCACGCGCCTAGGCGACAGGCGACGCGCAGGCGGGCCCCCACCGCTCGGAACAGTAGGCTCAGGCGCACAAACAATTAAAGCGACGATTTGGGCCTAGGAGTGTGATTAAATGGGTGGGTTTTGGTCGGAATCATGCTACAAACATGATACAAGGATCCAATTATACCCAGAAACACGTTTGGTTTGATTTTGAAAATTAGGGTTTTTTGGTTTAGAGTGTTTTAATCCAATTAAGTTAGTGGGTTTTGGTCGGAATCATGTTATAAACATGATACAAGGATCGAATCATACCCAGAAACACGTTTGGTTTGATTTTGGAAATTATGGTTCATGGTACGATTTGGGATTTTTTGATTTAGAGTATTTTAATCCAATTAAGTTAGTGGGTTTTGGTCGGAATCATGTTATAAACATGATACAAGGATCGAATCATACCCATAAACACATTTGGTTTGATTTTGGAAATTAGGGTTCATGGTACGATTTGAGATTCTTTGATTTAGAGTGTTTTAATCCAATTAAGGTAGTGGGTTTTGGTCGGAATCATGTTATAAACATGATACAAGGATCGAATCATACCCATAAACACGTTTGGTTTAATTTTGAAAATTAGGGTTCATGGTACGCTTTTTTTTTCGAGCCCGCGCTTTTTATGCGCCTCTCGCCTAGGCGATTTTTGGGTCTTTGCGCTTTGCAATCGCTTTCGCTTTTGACAAATATGATCCTAGGTCAATTCATAAACATGAACACATAATCAAACTACTATAATAATGGTTAATACTGTTCGGTATTTAGAGATAATACTGATTTTATTGATTGATTGATATCACGAGATACATGGTACATATATACACATAATAGGAATGGTCTAGAAACGGGCTTGAGCCCGATACAATAATACATAGCAATATAGGCTAACACTCCCCCGCAGTCGAAGCGGGAGGACACCGGACGCTCAGGCTGGTACGAAATTCTTCAAACAGTGCTGATGGCAAGCCTTTGGTGAAGATGTCAGCATACTGATATCGAGAAGGAACATGAAGCACCCGAACTTGACCAGCAGCAACCAAGTCTCTAACAAAATGAATATCAATCTCAATGTGCTTCGTACGCTGATGCTGAACCGGATTACAAGATAAATAAACAGCACAAACATTATCACAGTAGACAAGCGTAGCGGAAGACAAAGGTGTGTGTAGCTCACGAAGTAAATTCCGTAACCAACAAGTTTCAGCAACAGCATTGGCAACACCACGATACTCTGCCTCTGCACTAGAGCGAGAAAGCGTCGGTTGACGCTTAGAGGACCACGAGAGTAAGTTGTTGCCAAGAAATATACAATACCCAGAAGTCGATCTTCTAGTGGTTGGACAACCAGCCCAATCTGCATCCGAATAAGCAACCAAGGATGTAGTGGAAGATGCAAACAACTGTAACCCATAGTCTAGTGTACCCCGAACATACCGCAAAATCCGTTTGAGAGCCGAGAAATGGGGCTCTCGAGGGTCATGCATATGAAGGCAAACCTGCTGAACTGCATAAGATATATCTGGGCGGGTAAAGGTGAGATACTGAAGAGAACCTGCAAGACTCCGATATAAAGTAGGATCAGATACCGGATCACCATCATCCCCCAGTTTAGACTCAGTGTCAACAGGAGTCCGACTGGGATTACAATTAACCATATGTGCTTTCTCCAAGACCTCAGTAGCATATTTCTTCTGAGATAAAAACAATCCCGAAGAATCACGTGTAACAGAGATACCCAGAAAATAATTAAGTGGACCCAGATCTGTCATAGCAAACTCTTGGTGTAAGGATCCAATAATCCGCTGCAACAAATTCTCAGAGGAAGCAGTGAGAACAATATCATCAACATATAATAACAGGTAAGCAGTATCTGTCCCCTGTCTGTATATAAATAAAGATGAGTCACAACGATTATGAGAAAACCCAACCCGAATGATATAGGATGCAAATCGCTGAAACCATGCTCTAGGGGCCTGCTTGAGCCCATACAGAGACCGCTGCAATAAACACACATAATCCGGATGTACTGGATCACGAAACCCCGAAGGCTGATGCATATAAACGGTCTCAGATAAGTCACCATGTAAGAAAGCATTCTTGACATCAAGCTGATGAATCGGCCAACGTCGAGAAGTAGCTAAACTCAGAACAGTCCGAATAGTGCCCGGTTTAACCACCGGACTAAATGTCTCATCTACATCAACCCCCTCTAACTGATTACTACCAAAGGCCTGTCATTGACATTCACATTCAGCTTGTGTTCGGCGATCCACCGGGGTACACCTGTCATATCCGATGGCTTCCATGCAAACACATCTTTGTTGTTCTTAAGTAAGTTGATCAACAGTTTTCGCCCCTCCGGGGAGAAATTCTTTCCGATGGTTACTAACTGATCGGGATAGGCTGGGTGAACCATAATTTTCTCTGTTTTTTCATCTTCACTTATCATTGCTGCGGCCGGAGGAACTTCGGCTTCCGTTTCCTTTCTCAGTAGGAATTTTTCCTCCAACTTCCTACATTCTGAGATGATGATTGACCGAGTGACAAGTGTTGCTACTCCTCCGGGTGTTGGAAATTTCATCATGGTATGTATTGTCGAAGGTATGGCCCTTAGTTCTTTGATGCCTGACCATCCAAGGATAACGTTATAAGGAGAGGGGGATCTAACCACTGCGAATTTCATGGTGGTCCGGCGGTATAGCCCTTCACTTCCGAAGCGCACCTCCAGCTCGATCTTTCCCAAAGGTTTGATAGCTTCTCCAGCGAACCCTACAAGCGGTGTGTTGGTTTTTGTCAACCGAGCACGGATGGAAGAATCGAGGTTGAGAAAGCAATGCTCATACATTACTTCGACGGAGGCACCTTGGTCCACATAAACCCTTCGGACTGTATAGCCTTCTATCTCTGCTTCTATTATCAAGGGTTCATCGGAAGCATCCCCCGAAAGTATCAGGGGAAAACTGATCGGAGCATTCATCCATTTCTCTTCATGTGCTATGGTCTTGCGTTTTCACTCACTCCCTTTATAATGAACCATATTGATGATGCGTCCTTGATTGGTCTGATTGTTGCCTTGCGGAGGAGCTATGTCCCTTTGCCGGACATCTCTGATTAGGTGGTCCAGCTTACCTGTCTCCATAGCCTTCTTCAATTGTTCCTTTAGATTATGGCAGTCATTGGTCAGGTGTCCTCTTTCTCCATGGTAGTCACAGTATTTATCCAAATTTTCCCTCGATGGTTTCCCTCTTAGAGGTGGTGGTGCCGGAAGTCTGAGTTGATGTTCAGTTGCCAGAATCTCTTTAGGCGCCTTGGTAAGAACGTTCAGATCGATCGGCCGTGTGTCCCTCCGATATGCTTCGTTACGTGGGTAGTCCCTTCGATAATTCGTTCGGTTGGTGTTATCATTTCTTGTTGGAGCGTAGGGTGCGTAATGATCATTTCTACGGGGCCTGAATTCCTCCCGGTGACCAGCTCGCCTTCGATCTCCACGGAAGTGGGGTCATTGGGCGTTGTGATCGTTTCTGGTATACGGTTGGCTGTCTCTTTTGTACGTGTCTATCTTTTCTCCTTTTGGCACTTCGGCGATTCGGTAGGCTTTTTCGGACCGGATAAAGTCATCGACTCTGATCATCATTTCAGTGACAGTTTTAGGGATTTTTTCAGAGAATTTTTTAGCTAGCTCTGGACATTTGCATCCGTCGATGAAGGAGGATATCTGCATGATTTCAGGGACTCCCAATATGCGGCTTGCTTCGTCAGTCCATCGCTCCTTGAATTCAGACAAGGCTTCGTTTGCTAGCCTGATGATTTTTGTGATTTTCGTAGGGTCCCTGATACACTTCCTGCGGAGTGCAAACCGCTGCACGAATTGCTCGCATAATGCTTCCCAACCATCTATGCTGCCTCTTGGTAAGCTATCAAACCATCCCCTTGCCGCATCGTCTAGAGTCTGTTGGAACATCATACACCAGATTGGCATGGGCCACGAGCCTGACTGTGCTGCCCCTTCGAACCTAGTGACATGATCGTCCGAATCGGTGGATCCATCGTACAACTTCAGGTGTGCCGGCATGGTATATCGGGCATTCTTGGGGCTAGAGAACTCTAGGATTCTTCGGGTGAAAGGACTTTTGGACGCTGCCTTAAAAGGTTTGGACAAGTCATCAACGACATTCTCTTCGTCTCTTTTAGCTCCGTTATCCTGCGACTCGCCGTCGTCAAAGTCAAGCTGGATTGGTTTGATCGGTGTTTCGGCTCCGGTATTGTATTCCTGGATGAGAGCTTTTAGTGCATAAATCTGGTTTTGTATTTGTTCTATGCTGTTGTGAGAAGTGTTTTCATTGTTTCTTCCGCTACCTTCGGGTGTTACGGGGGTAGGGCCGGTCATCTCTTAGCTAAGGTAGAGTGAATGACGGGTCTAACGGATGGCGCCAATTTGTTTAGGTAAAATCTTGCGACCACCTCAAACAAGCAATATGAATCCTTCGGACCGTGGTCGTCCTTCGGATTCTACGTATTACTTCGTATGCTTCTGTCCCTTCGCCACAAGACGAGCCTTGTAGCGACTAAGAGTGCCATCAGCCAAGTACTTATGACGAAAAAGCCACATAGAGCGAATAATGTTGGTGTCCATGGGCCTAGGCACAAGAGTCCAAGTTCCGTTCTTAATAAGTGCAGTGTATTCATCACGCATAGCATTTTGCCAATTTGGATTAGTAAACGCATCACGATAGGTTTTTGGTAATGGTGAAACCGAAGACACATGCATATTGAGACGCTGAGTAGGACGATTAGTCCCGACACGAAATCGTGTGACCATGGGATGAGTTGAGAC
This sequence comes from Artemisia annua, assembly GCA_014162995.1. NCBI lineage: Eukaryota > Viridiplantae > Streptophyta > Magnoliopsida > Asterales > Asteraceae > Artemisia > Artemisia annua. The sequence goes on from LBNU01030618.1 coordinate 16,944, forward strand.
AGGGTTTGGGTTATTAGGAGGATTTGGGATAATATGTTGGGGTTGGTGTGTGGGTGGTGGTGTATTTGGTGTCTGTTGTTGGGCGGCGGGTGGTGATGGGGACGGTAATGGGTCATGGGTTGTGTGATGTTGGGCTGTACTAGGACTGGTGGGAATTGGTGTTGTTGGCTCGTTTGTGGGTTGAGGAACATTGGGTTGCACAATGGGGGCAGATGGAATGAATGGAGGATTTATATCAGGTGAGTCATCCAAGAAATTGTATTTGGGTGCCGATGTTGGTTTAGGGGTGCCATATGGAAAAACAGTTTCATCAAAGGTTACATGGCGAGAAATGATTATTTTATTGGTGTTTAAGTCAAGGCAACGATACCCACGATGATTTGAAGCTTGTCCTAAATAGATGAAGGGTGTGGCGCGTGGTTCAAGTTTGTGATTAGGATATAAGTGGGGGTAACATAAGCAACCAAATGTGCGTATAAGGCTATAATCCGGGTTTTGACCAAACAGTCGGGTATACGGGATTTCGTTAGCAATAGCTGTGAAAGGTAAGAAGTTGATTAAATGGACAGCCATGTTTAAAGCTTCAACTCAAAAGGTTGGTGGAAGGTTGGCCTGGAAAAGTAGGGTTCGAATGAGGTTGTTGATGGTGCGAATCATCCGTTCTGACTTCCCATTTTGTTGAGATGTCTTGGGGCATGAGAAACGAAACTGAATGCCATTGTCGGCAAAAAGTTTATGTAAGGTGCGGTTATCAAATTCACCGCCATGGTCACACTGAAACGATTTGATTTCACACTTAAATTGAGTGTGAACGTACTTGCGAAAAAGAAAAATTTTTGATAATACATCAGATTTGTTTATCAACGGGTAGACCCAAACAAAATGAGAATAGTGATCCAAAAACAAAACATAATATTTAAAACCCGAGAGGCTCGAAATTGGTGAAGTCCATACATCAGAATGAATAACGTCAAAACATGCATGAACAATAGTTTCGGAACTAACAAATGGAAGTCGAACGTGTTTGCCAAGCTGGCAAGCATGACAAAGCACTGGTGGCTTCTCCTTATTACAAGATATAAAATTATTTGAGACAAGACGGCGTAGCACTTCGCTCCCTGGATGTCCAAGGCGTTGATGCCACGTATGTTGACTGACAAGAAGAGCTTGGGGAATAGGACACGGGGCCGTGACAGGGTAAAGGTCGCCCGTGCTGTCACATCGGAGAAGCACCCGACGTGTCATGAAATCCTTGACGGAAAAACCAAAAGGATCAAACTCAACCGTGCAATTATTGTCACAAACAAATTGACGGACAGATATAAGATTTTTGACAATATGAGGGGTAATAAGGACGTTATTTAAGTAAAGGGGTCGAGAAGGAGTAGGCAAAATGCTACGACCCGTATTGGTGACCGGAATGTTATGCCCGTCACCAACCGAGACGGACGGATACATGCATGTATTAAAAACATTACTAAGACTATTAACTGAAGCATTAAGATGTGAGCTTGCACCTGTGTCCATGTTCCATGCACCTGTGGCGGGAGTATGAAGTGCCCCGGTAGTAAAGGCGTGAGGTAAATTGGTCTCTTGTCCCGGAGCAACTGTGGGTCCCACCGACCCAGGTAGTGGATCGAATGTATTGGAATGGTCCAGGTTGTAAGATGCGCTCGAAACCAAGCCCAGGTAGTGGGCTAACATTAGTCAATGGGCCAATAGGTGAAGTATAGTAAGCTGTTGGGCCAGCTTGAGGTATAGAGGCCTGTTGGGTTTGTTGTATAATATTAGTAACCCCATGCGTACCACTTACACCAGTTTGACTAACCCAATGTGTGCCGCTAACACCAATCTCACTAGCCCCATTCATTCCACTAATACCTAAACGATTCAGAAGGTGGGCAAGTAACGCATCAGTGGTATTTGGCTTCGGTTCCGCCACAGTCATGACGTGAGGGTGTTATGATTAGGATGGAGATGAATGTAACAGTGGGTGCGTGGATGTGATTAATGAATGGAACAGTGGCTGAGACGTATAACAATGAAGGCAGGAACACCAAAACGTGACCAAGCACAATGCAAAAACAAACTGGTAAAATTCATGACCTTAGCACGAATAACGAATAACACTAAGACTTGTGACCTTTGCACAAGTAACAATAATGTAGGTGCGGATTGTGACCTAGCACTAATCACCAACACACTAACAAATAGGATTAAAAACTGAGAATCGGTGAGTTTTGAGGTTGTGTTTGTTTGAATTCCAGTGATTAGAGAGAGAGGAGCGGGGTGGAAGATATTTTAGGGAAGGATCGGTTGTTAATTCTCTGATACCATGTTCGGTATTTAGAGATAATACTGATTTTATTGATTGATTGATATCACGAGATACATGGTACATATATACACATAATAGGAATGGTCTAGAAACGGGCTTGACCCCGATACAATAATACATAGCAATATAGGCTAACAAATACAACCATAGCTCACTTCTAATTATCATATAACCAAATCAATCCCATAAAATTATTAAATTAAAAACCATATACTTATCGCATAATTAATATAACCTCTTTAATTAGCTTAAAACCATCTTTTAACCATTTTCTCCAAATTAGGGTTTATGAACCCTAATTTCTAATTCTTCAATTAACACTAATTAACATTACTTGATAGAAATTAGCTAAGGACTTAACCCCTAACCATGGAAGCGTAATCTCTTCATCTCTAGATCATCTCAAGCTCCATTTTTTCCTTTCTCTCTCTAGACTCGTCTCCGATAAACACACATAAGATATCTGTGGAAATATACTAATGTATATAGAATAGAGGGCGACTCAGCAAAAAGGGCATTTTAGTCTTTCTGTCGATTTTGGCCAATACGCCATATCCCTTCCCAATGGATACGCTGTATTGGAGCTGAGATAACCAGCACTTATTTTCCTTAAATCCACTAATATGCGGTATACACACTTCTGGATACGTCGTATCTAGGCTAAACCTAATATGCCGTTTTGACAACCTCCGATACGCCGTATTGGAGTTGTAACGGACATTTACTTATTTTCTGCGCTTGGTCAAATACCATTTATCCTTAGTTAAACCCATTGAGACTTGGTCAATTTCATCTAGGGTCATACGTTTCGGGTGTAATAAGATCCTTTTACCCGACAGTCCATATCAAGGACAATATTTGAGCCACCTAACCCGGATATTGCGGGATATTGTCCCCCACGTGACATGACACCTAGTATGTAGGCTAGGTATAGCCCGTCGTGCTCCATCCTATGTTGTCAGGTACGTTGCTTGGGATGGTATAAATACCCCAAGACATTTTCACGCATTTACTCTCATTTATTACTTAATCGTCCAGCCTATACCCCTTATTTACTCTCACGCTGGAGCTTGGTCTTGAGATCAAACCCAAAGCGAGGCTAACGTATGTTTACCCTTTGTGTAGGTGCTTGAATGACATCATTACTAGTCTAAACGAACCTACACGCACTTCAGACCGAAGGACAGTTATTTGCTTCGACAATGAACTTAAAGAGTAAAAATTAAAGAGTAAAGGTTTGTTCAGAATTTACATGTTGATGAATTGTAGTTCCCTAATCCATGACTATTTTGTGATACAATGAATAAAAAGGTTTAATTCAATAACACAAAATTAAAATTTTCAATGTACAATTCTTAGTAGAATAATTATCAAATAGTTACAAAGTGTTTGGGAGATAAACACTTAATTGAATAACAAGAAGGTTTAGCTCTCTGAAGAAACAAACTCAAATAGAGGTTAAAGTGAACTCTTGAGTCTTTGATTGGATCAAGGACAATAACGAGTTCAAACAATAGTAAATACTCTTTTTAAATGATACAATTAATGTGGAATAGATAACATTTACTCCGATCAACATTCTCTTTATATATGAGACAAACGAGGATGTCACATAAGAGTTGTTGAAACGTGTCAAGTATTTGATGGTGAAGTATATCTTCTGTAACACCCCCAATTTCGTGATACGCAGCGGAATTCAAACTGGGTGTTACTTCATGGCACAACAGTTATAACAATAGAAAACGAACTCTAATTGAGTCGTTTTAGAAGATTTATCATTCGAATTATATAAATATCAGAGTTTACAAAATGAGGTCCCAGTAGTTTCAAGGTTTACTAATTACATTAAATGAGTTTTCGAATGATAATAAAATTTATAGCCTTCCTGAGTATCCGTGCTCTTCCGTGCCAGCCTCGTTCATTATATTCCTGAAATACATGCTAAAGTGTCAACACAAAGGTTGGTGAGTTCATAGAGTTTGTAGAAATAGTTGTGGAAATCTTGTAAAATTTGTGAAAACGTAGAGGGGGGGTGACTACGTTACCGTTTAAAACTTTACTACTTGTTGTATCAAATGTCCATTTTAGCTTGTTGTAATATGAAAAACATTTCTTGTTGTAGATAGTAAATGCTCTTTTTAAATGATACAATTAATGTGGAATAGATAACATTTACTCCGATCAACATTCTCTTTATATATGAGACAAACGAGGATGTCACATAAGAGTTGTTGAAACGTGTCAAGTATTTGATGGTGAAGTATATCTTCTGTAACACCCCCAATTTCGTGATACGTAGCAGAATTCAAACCGGGTGTTACTTCATGGCACAACATTTATAACAATAGAAAACGAACTCTAATTGAGTCATTTTATAAGATTTATCATTCGAATTATATAAATATCAGAGTTTACAAAATGAGGTCCCAGTAGTTTCAAGGTTTACTAATTACATTAAATGAGTTTTCGAATGATAATAAAATTTATAGCCTTCCTGGGTATCCGTGCTCCTCCGTGCCAGCCTCGTTCATTATATTCCTGAAATACATGCTAAAGTGTCAACACAAAGATTGGTGAGTTCATAGAGTTTGTAGAAATAGTTGTGGAAATCTTGTAAAATTATCGTGACAAGTATAGGTAAATACTAAATGTAGTTCTTAAAACTTTTGAGTGTATGACTATTGTACTAAATACAATATCACATATAGGTAGTGTTTCTCCTACTCGTAATTTGGACCAAGTCCTGTTTGTCTCGTAGTTGGATCAAGTCCTGTTTGTTTCGTTTGCTTGCTCTAACTGAGTCGACTTAATGGTTGCATTAATCCCAATAGATCTAACCATAGTATTCGTACTCACTATGCATAGTGCTTAGTGGTCCATGATATAGAAACTCTAAGTATGGCAATAATGTTATTTAGCATAAATAAACATTTAGTTCAGATACAACACATAGTTAGCAAATAATCGAAATTGAAATTAAAAGTAGTTGAGCATGTATCTCCCCCAAAGAGTTTATAAAACAAGTATAAAAATGGGGCTATGACTCACCGTGAGTTATGTAGTAAGTAATGNATATATATATATATTTTAAGATTAAGAAATATATATGAAAGTAAACTTGTAAGATGTATATTTTACCTAAGTAATGTTGTTATAGTAAGTTAATGAATTACTAAAAATGTTTGATTCCTAATGTCATCACATTTTTATCATTTGTAAATCTTACTAATATTACTTTAACACCTAAAGTGGCACTTATTCTATTTGACCTCTAAAGTGCACTTTGACACTTAAAATACTTAAAGACCTTAAAAGTATTTTAGTCATTCTAAATGGTTGGTCAAGGGGTTTGATCATAATGCTACATAACAAACATGTACGAACCTGTGTTGTAGCATACGATGACTCGAGACGTTGAGAGGTGTTGAATGTTTGTTGAGACAAAGTATGATTACAAGTAACTTGTACATTTTACGTTATGTATCAAGTTATACGTTTGTCATCAATCAAAACAAACGAGACCGTATAGATTAAATATCGTAATATTTGCACTAACAAAATTATCGTGACAAGTATAGGTAAATACTAAATGTAGTTCTTAAAACTTTTGAGTGTATGACTATTGTACTAAATACAATATCACATATAGGTAGTGTTTCTGCTACTCGTAATTTGGACCAAGTCCTGTTTGTCTCGTAGTTGGATCAAGTCCTGTTTGTTTCGTTTGCTTGCTCTAACTGAGTCGACTTAATGGTTGCATTAATCCCAATAGATCTAACCATAGTATTCGTACTCACTATGCATAGTGCTTAATGGTCCATGATATAGAAACTCTAAGTATGGCAATAATGTTACTTAGCATAAATAAACATTTAGTTCAGATACAACACATAGTTAGCAAATAATCGAAATTGAAATTAAAAGTAGTTGAGCATGTATCTCCCCCAAAGAGTTTATAAAACAAGTATAAAAATGGGGCTATGACTCACCGTGAGTTATGTAGTAAGTACTGGAAATGGTAGTCGAGTCGCGAAAGTCTCTAAGAGCAACCTATAATAGAATGTTGCGACTTAGGTTGGAACAATGTCTAAGAATACAAAAACGTGCCTATATATGTCTTTCATATTGTTCATGATGTAATACTTAGTATGTTGTGTATGTCGTTCTATAAAGATGGTTTATGAAACATGTTTAATTAGTTTGTATATCTCGTAATACCGTTCAGGCCATCATAATTCAGAGGTCATGTAGTAAACGTTCGAGGAGCTAGGACACTTTAATTCGTAAATCCAACAACTCGTCGATCCGTTTACCCAAATGAAACCCCTCACATGAAGCTCCCTAGTTTTGTAGTGTTCGACATGGAAAGTCATATGTTTTGCTCGTTTGATCATGTGACATATAAGTTAAGTGGTGACATGGTTTGCAAAGTAAGTTTAGTCATAATCTGCAAGTGAGTTTCGGGTAAATCTAAATGTCTAATGAAAGTTATTCTGTACTTGATTTAGTGTAAGTAACTTAAATGGTTTTACAAGTTCTCGTTGTTTAACAAAAGTTACTATTCCAAAGGTAAGAAAGTTTATTTTTGAATGAAGATTTCATTTATATAAAGTTCATTGTGTCTAGCGAGTAATTAGTTTTGAAAATCACATGGTTCTTAATTACTTGTCAAGTGAAAAAGTAAACTTTTGACATTAAAACTGTTTTTCCATTTTAAGCAGAAAAATGCCTTCATTTGGAGTTTTCAAGCCAAGTTTCCTCGCGATAGATGTAAAACCTCGTTCCGGACAACTTTCGTGTTTTAACCTTTTGATGAATCGGAGCAGAAGGCCTTGAAAAATTTTCGTAATTTGATCAGAATACAAATTGGCAGATTCGGGTTTTAGTTTTGCTAATTTCTTTTGATCATATCTTTTGACTTGTATACTCGTCTCCGGCGATTCAAATTGCTATTTTTTCCTTGTAAAGTCCTCTTTAACAATAGGTAAGTGTCTAATATCATGGTTATACTTTTTCGTCGTATTTCATAATATATGTCACTAGTTTTCATGTTTACTTGCATAAAGTTAACATATAGTTCTCTTAACTTGTTTTAAAGGTTATTGTACATCATGAACACAATATAAAGACCATATATAGCATAAATAAAGTATAAGAAACATGTAAATGATGTTGAGCAAGAGTGGGTGTTAAGGTTTCTTACAACTTTTGGCTTTCTAAAGAAAGGAAGTTAAGAACAAGAACTAGGATCTCTAGCTTCCAACTTATCTAAGCTCTTGACACCAACTTGTGACTACTTGAGAAGGCACTTGAAGTCTTCTACTAGAACACTTCTTGTGTGGATGGAAGATCACCAAAGGATGGAAGAACTAGAACTTGGATCAATCAAAGCTTAACAAGAGCTTTGGAATTGATATGGAGCTTGTTTTCTTGAATAATACTTGAAGTAGAAGATCAAAGAAGAGTGTTTTTGTGTTTTTGATGTTATGAACGACCAAGAAGAGGGGGAGGGAGTATTTATAGTGCCTTGGTTTATATTTTTGCTTAGATAAGTGAATACTTGTTTGATTTTTGACCATAAGACTTTCTATGGCTTAAAAGTATACACATGATGCATACTTGGTTGTTTTTAGGCCATATACATTCCAAGGCTCATCACCAAGACAACAAGGCCTTGGTGAGTCCCCTATACACATTTATGGACAAAGAGGGAGGACTAGGTGGATGAATCTTGGCCTTATATAAGTTACGGAGTGAGTTTTGGTCCCGTTAATCGCTAACTGTAAGTCACAAAGTCATGAAACTTAAATCCGGGTATCCTAAAAATATGAAACTTGTAGGAATGATTTAGCATATCATTAAACTCCATAATAAAATATAAAATGAGTGGTAAGTTCCATCGAGTTGCTTAAACGCTGTTAAAACTAGAAACGCGGGTCTAAAACGCGTAATTCGCGTAAAACGCTGAACTAGAAAACGAAAAATTCCAAAACTTGTGGAATTGTCGTAAAATGAGAGAAATTCATATTTCTATTGTTTATAGTGTTTTATGGACATATCGGGATGCTGGAATGACGTTTAAACCTAAACGTAAATCTCGGACACGGTTTCGTGATTTTTGCAGAAATGATCCGACGAGTGTCAAAATCTCGGATTATCATTAAAATAGTTTAACTTACAAGAATATGAAATAAAAATTTCGGAAATGAATAGTGAAAGTGAATAGTAAAAATGAATAGTAACCTGAAAATGCGAATTGTTACATCTTCCGTTATATGCTTCTATTCTTGAAAAGACAACAACCTTTCTTTTGTCACAGTACTCCAACTATTCACTTCCTTTTCATCAACTCGTACTTTTCTTGACTTTCTCGATGATACTCTTTATTCCACTCATTTACTATCTTGAAAAATCCTGCCTAAATATCTAAGAGATATTTTGAGCTAATCTCTGTTTGTTGGATAAGAGCTGATAGGTTCATCAGGGCATTGTCGATCCGAACCTTTATCCTTCAGCTTCTAGTTCTTATACATATTAGCTGACACCGCATCGACTAGAGAGTATATCTTTAAGTTATCTTTGACTCCTTGATGATGTCTATGACTTGAACCTTGCTGAGGTTGCTCGTTGATTTCCTTATCAGCGAGTCTTCTTATTTTTAGTCTAAATTATTTTTAAATTTAGTCAGAGTAGGGGTGTTCACAAACCAGGTAATACCCACACAGATCGAATAAAAAAAACGAACCGAATTGAAAAAACCAAACCGAATTTTCCAAAACTGAACCGAACCAAATTAAAAATCCGGTTTTTGGTTTGGATGTGTTTTTGGCAAAATAAAATCCGACCGAACCGAAAACTTAATTCACATAAATATATACATTTATATAAAAAAATGGTTAATTACTTGAAAATGTATCATACTTGCCAATTTTTGTTATTGTATGTACTAAACTTTTTTTTTCTTATTATGTGTACTAAACTTTCAAATTTCGATTATTGTGTGTATTTTGTGACTATTCAGCCAAGCAAAAATTACCATTTTACACTTCAAAATTTGTAAAAAGTAAGGGTAAAATGGTCATAAAATACACACAATAATCGAAATTTGAAAGTTCAGGACACACAATAATGAAAAAAAATCACTACACATAATAATAAAAAATGACAGTACGATACATTTTCAAGCGATTAACAAAAAAAAACTATTAACACTCTTTCCTACTATAAATATAAAATCTTATAAGTTTGAAATTTTTTTGGTGCTAAAAATTTATATGAGTAAATGAAAAAATATATAAATTATATAATTCATGTCACCACGAAAACTGAACCGAGTTCATATTCGGTTTTCGGTTCTACCCAGAAAAAAAAGTAACCAAACTGAACAACCCGATAACCGAACCGATGGACACCCTAAATAGGGCACTGAATTGACCCAACATGAACACATAATAACAGTCACATGTAGATAAACTACGCTCAGTGGTATTACCATGAAACATGAAGCAAGCAAAAGCACTCGCAAAATTTCACAACCATAAGGCGAGTCGCATATTTGAGAACAACCATAAGAGTGTTGTTAGCAACTGTATCCAAAGCTATAGTTAACGACTAACTTTTTAACTTTAATCTAAAAAAGAGACAGTGTCCAGAACTGACTATCAAATATTAATATTCTCGTGTACACTTATTTTTCACTTTCTTAAATTCACCTATAAAGCAAAACAAAGTTTTCTCTCTCACACAAGTCACAGTCAGTGTGTGTACTGGATGGTAACAAAGATAAGAATGAGTTCTAGCATATATATACTGTGACCACACATCAGTACCACATTCTATCCTTCAATATGGCTGTAATTGCATATGATGAGTTTACGAGTTCATCATCATCTTTATCATCAGTATCCACTTTCACGATCATACTGATTCATGGGTTACTAGGCTGTGGAAATGACTTTGCAGATTTCGCTCACTCTCTCGCGTCAAATCTCTCTGCTTCTCATGCCTCTGCAGGTTCAGTTGATGATTACGCGTTTTTTTCTTTTCTTTTTCGGGTTATAGACAATGGAATTTGTGCATATTGTGTCATCACTCGTGATTGTGTTATGCTTTATTTTTGGACAATGTCAAATGTCCATTCTTCAAAATCATTACTAAAACTACATTAAGATACGCATGTACCATCTGTAGTTTCTAAGCAGATTGGAGGATGGTTACTATGGATTTGAGGAACCACGGCAGATCAACTGATATAGAAGGTTTATTACCACCTCATGACGTTGAAAACACTGCAAGAGATATAGCAAATTGTTGTGATTAATGTACTCTCGAAACAAGTAATTAAATAGAACAATAGCGCAATAAATAAAGACCCCGGGATTTAATGTGGTTCGGCAATCACCTACGTCCACGGGCGGAAGCGAGACTGGAATTTCACTAGCAAATATGGAGTACCGAGGTTACACAGTGTATCGCTCAAAATCTAGACTCCAAGAAATACTCTTGAAAGTATTTTGGACACTCACTAGATTTTATACACTCCCCTCAAAAGCTCACTCGTATAGAATTTTATATAACAATTCTATACCACTCTATTTCTCTCTACAAGATACTCTCACTATTCTTTCAACAAACAAGTGTGTTTGTTAATGTTTTGGATGATCGAATGAAGCTCAGCTCCATCACCTTTTATAGTGAAAAATAAGTTGCATGCATATGTTAAATGAGATAGTTGGTGGCCACCTTTGTTGACAAACACCAGAGCAGACAAACACAAGAGCAATAAATGCAATTGAGTCATACTCTCAATAGTTGAGCTAGAAGTCTACCCCTGCCATTTGAATTCATTTTATTCAAAGTGGGCTATGCACCTATTGTGAGCTATGCCATGTGGGTAGACCACACCGTCCAACAAATCTCCACTTTGACAAACATTCCATTTCTTTGCTATCTATTCTCAATCTCCACTTTATATGTCGCGAACACCAACCAAGTCCAAGCAATGCTCGAACTTGTTAGTAGTAACGGTTACTCAACATATCCGTTTTTATTTGATGTAACCAATCTTCCACAGTTAAACCCGTCAGATATAACTTCCGAATAAAGTGATATCGCACATCAATATACTTGGTTTTCATGATACAACTTGGTTTTTGGCAAGTGTATGGCACTCTGACTATCACAATGCACCACAGTCGATCATTTGCGTTCCTAGATCCCAACAAACGTTAAGCCAAATTGCTTCTTTTATACTTCCGCCATTGCCATGTTACTTGCTTCGTGGTAACAAAGCAATGTACAATTGTCACTGACCTGCAGTGAAAGCTACTCAGGCTCTATCCAAATCCCTGATAATCAGAATCAACATACCGGGTAACATGAAGTTGTACACCTATCCATATACAAGGCTAAATCTGTTGTTCCCCTGAGGTACCTAAGAATCCATTGCACTGCTCCCAGAGCTTTCCCTGGACAATCCCATATATACTACTTACTACACTTACGGCTGTGCAATATCTGGTATAGACACACATAGCATACATGATGCTACCGAACGACACTAGCATATGAAACTGACATGTACGTACACCTCCTCCTCTGTATCGGGTGACAATGCTGATGAAAGTTTAAAATGGCAGCAATGGAACACTAACCGTTTGGAAGTTGTTATCCCAAAAGCGCTGAAGTACCTTCTTCATGATTTCTGAGACAAAACAATCTTCCTCGGTCTATCTCTATTATCCCATTCTTAGTATCTTCTAGCGCACCCCCAAATCTTTTATCTCAACTCACTTTTGAGTTGAGATTTAGTACGATCTCTGACATGTTTTAGAAAGCAATAACATATCATCACATATAACAACAAGTAAAAATACGACCCTGATGAGGAAATGTACCCCTTTTCGGGGTCCATTTAGCCCTAAATGTATTTATTATCATATGTCCTAATCGTTCCTTTTGCATTTTAGGTTACTTTGGAGACAGAAATTCTGGAAAAGGGAAGACATTGGACATTTTTGGAGTATTAAAGTGAAGAATTTCGACAAAGTGCTAAAATCTGTTTGAATAGTACTCCAGACGGCGTCAAGCATGAGCTGACGGGCGTCAAGCATTTTTTTTTTTTTTTTTTTTTTTTTTTTTTTTGATAGGCCAGAATGGATTTTTGGGAGATTAAAAGGGGGACGGCGTCAAGAGGCCAATCAAGAAACCTAATCACGGCGAGGTGGACGGCGTCAAGGTTATAACGTGACGCCGTCAGATCTGATTTTTTCTATATAGTATTCTCATAATTTTTAGTCATTTAGTGTGGAACTAGTGGTGAACTTTTTGAGAGAAACCCTAGACGATTTTTGCAGCTTTTTTAAGGGTTTTATACCCTTGGATCTCTCATGTTACATTGAGATAAGTAAATCAATTAATCATTCAATATGCCTATGTGTTGTTTGATTCTATCTTCGCTTGTCTTTTATTTAACATGCTAGGCTAGGTTTTCTTTGTGTTTGCTTAGATCTAATGAAACTAACTATTGATTATTGATTGAATGGTGTGTTATTGATTGTAATTGGAATGAATGTTTATCGATGTTAGGCTTAAGAAAAAACTGGGCAGACTTCCAATTGGTAACATGCTTGAACGTCTTAAGAAAATGACCAAGGTGTACCTAAGGTTATTTGATTGTTAATTTAATGCATGAGCCGAATTCTAGTGATCCATGTTAGGAGCTTCTTAGCCGGCTCGACATAGGAGTGAAGTAGGAGCTTATAGAGTTGGGGAAGTCCGTACACACCCCACGACCATTATTAAGGAATACAATCCGTCATCCACGCAATTAATACACACTAATCAAATCGGTAAAGATAGTTCAAGGGAGTAAGGAAATTAAGTAAAACACTTCTCCCCATATAGTTTTTTCACAATATTTATTTTCTTGTTTTTTATTTTATTTGCTTAGTAGTTATTTGGGTTAGTTTGACTAGCAACTAATTCCGCCCACTCTTCCAATCCGAGATTTTTACTTGCTTTCCTAAAAAATAATAAAATACAAAAAGAATCTCCTCCTAGACTATTAGAGTAGCTTTTTCAATCCTAACGCACTATTCCCGCAGAGAAACGATCAATCCCGGTACTTTCACTCACCTATACTACAGTACATCGGTCAGGTACACTGCCTGGTGGGGATTGCAAGCTTCTCAAGATCCCTTGAGAAGTAAACCCTAGTGCGTGGTCGCAATCCGCGCATCAAAGTTTTTTGGCGCCGCTGCCCGGGAAAGTTATTGTTTAAGGTTGAATTTTATTTTATTAGGTCTACTCGCTAGATTCTTTTCTAGTGAGATTTTATTTTATTTTCCTAGGTTTTTTGCTATCTTATTTCTTCGTGTCTTTGTTCGTAACCATTACCATCCGACAAATGGAAGGTGGTAATATCTTGATCCCAACAACCCACCAACCAACAACACCCACCCCAACAAAACCACGCTCCCTAGAGCCCCCGTACTTTAGGAGAGTACTCCCGTCCTAAGGCCACCAGGCTATCAAACACATTGAGCTCACCAAGGAGCCAATGTGTCTCTCTTGCGGATCCGACACCATCCCGGTTGGTGCTAAAGCGGATGCCGCTTTCCATGGACTTGGACTTTCGTTCCGAAGATCCTAAATCAACCACCGTCAAGGACTTTCTTAAGATGCGTAGATTCCATAGACGCTTGATGTTGAAAATCCGAGAGACAACCCGATTACGTCTCCTTTCATTCTCTCTGGGGACCATAGCTAAGTCTATTGCTGGCGTCTACCCGCAGGATCCATCACCTCCTTGGGATGATCTCACAACGTCGTTTCCGTTGCTCCAGTTTTTCCCACCCGGGAAGAACTACAAGCTTAGGAAGGAATCTTGATGTTCGAACAACGTCCCAAGGCGAAAGCCTCTATGGGGCACGGATTCGATTCAAGGACTTACTGCCGAAGAGTCCTCATCATGGCATAAATCGTCTGGCCTTCAAATTAAAAAATCCTTTTATGACCATGTTGACCTACCACCACCAAGCCGTGCCCATTGATCGAGCCGGCCGGAGGCTGACTGGCGTGTGTAAACGCGAGGAATCATGGGAAATCATTGATGAGCTCGCATCGTGAATGATGAATTGGGAAATTTCCACGAACATGACTCGGCAGTCAACGCACAGTCATCGCCGATAAAGCCAATCAAATCACCGAGGAAGCTTCAGTGAATTTGAGAAGAGGGTTGAATATCTTATGGAGAAAGAAAAGAAACGCCTTAAGTCCCGGCGACCGAGCACAGTCAACTCCGGTCTCAAGCAATTAAGCAAATACCATTGTCCGAATCACTCTCTTAGGGGAAAATACTAATCAGTTTCATAAGCATGCTCAACCCAATTCACCCCTCTTTAGGAAACTTAGTCCAACATTCCGAAGCTCCAATTGAGAGATATATGTCAAAACACTCCGAACGATTGGCAAAATTTGAGGAAGCCCGTTTAGCAAACAAAAGGAGGGAATGGAGCAAAAGATGGGTCGGAGATGATGAACCTAGTTGAAAGAATAGCAGCAAAAAAAAGCTCCTGAAAAGTGTTGGTGCGAAATGACAACGAGCTCCCCAAACCAAAAAATTTGTCAATGCCATCTCTGTTGTCCATGGGGGCCGAAAATGAAGAAAAGAGGGGAGATTGATAAGTTAAGTTAACAAAATTTACTCGCCCATTCGATATGAAAAGCACTAATGCCTGCAAATGCGGTTCAGACCCCAACGAAAAGGGGCCACCCCTCTAATGAGCGGGCAAATGGTAGAACCCAAATCGGCAACAAGTGAGGGCATTACCTGAAGCACGAAAATAAACAAGGAGACCATAACCGATTGGGTGAGAAATTATCGACGTACTCATCTACCCAAATAAGGAGTCGAGAAGACGAAACGGATGATGAATCTGAGCACATTACCCGGAGGACAATTTATGTGAGAGCCTCCATTGAGACATAAATTCAGTCAGCAAAGCAAGAATTCTACCGGGGGTTCTTCGAAATACCATGCAGGCATTGGGAAACTCAAGTATTCTGGATACGGAGCTGACGCAAGGGTTCCGATGTCAACTTAATGGCCGTTATCCGTTTATGTTCAGGCTAACCCAATGATGGGCCCGTCGCATGCCACACCGTACTTAAACTTTCCTTTGCAAAACATTCTTATAAAGTACCCGTTAGGAATTGCCAGAAGATTTGTTGGGTTAACGATTGCTTTGATTCATGTATCCGGTCGACATCGATGATCATTGAAAGAGATGATACGAATATGCCAATAATTCTTGGGGGCACCATTTCTCGCTAACTACTAGGGCACA
>LBNU01030622.1:5732-45396 GCA_014162995.1 Artemisia annua
GAAGTGTTTTAGTCATCCATTGTAAACTAACATGCCGGCCCCCGAGCTAGATTCCACACCACTTCGATAAGAGAGAGCAAATAGCAAAATGCTGAGAACTAAATATGTAGGCAACAAATAAAACAAATAAACTAAATATGTATCAACAAATAAAACAAGTCACAACAATATATCAAGACACCAAGATGCATAATGTACTTAACATTATTAGTCGTACTTTTTGGTCATTTTACGAAACAGGTTTATAGGTCACGCGGGACATTGCATTTCCGGTTACCTAGATGACTTGAATAGATGCTTTTATAAGTTTGGTTACCTACTTAATACTAAAACTTAGGTTCAGACTATATAGCACCACTTGGATAACACTATTCCTCTTAGAGTTCGGTAAGCCTTCCACAAAACCCATGGCTATGTTTTTAATTTCCACATTGATTCTGGGATAAGAACCTCGCTTACTTGTTGCTTAAGCACCCCCATAATGTTAAATGAACCTTCTATAGTACCCTGTGAGGCCAAGGAAGCCCCTTAACTGCTTAATATAATAATATTGTTAGTTAAGGTCATTCTGTGACAGCCTTCATCTTAATTATTTTGGTTTGTAGATACCTTTTCATGACGTTCCTTGAAATTAGCGAACAATGAATGTTCCTTGAAAGTGTTAAGAAGCAGTGTTAAGTGTTCTGGATGGGACTAGGATATCATCAAAGAACACTAATATGAAGGATAAAAGATGTTATTAATCATATAAATTTTGGAAGGTAAAGGAAGCAAATTAGTGAGATAACACTAGGAACTTAAAGTGGCCACAGTGGTTCTAACATATATCTTGAAGTGTTATTCTGATTTGGTATGTATCTCTAGGCTTAGACATTGGGTACTCGGCCTATGGCTCATCTAAAAGTTCTACAACCAAGGGTATTGGAAATCTGTCAAGCACAATTGCTTTGTTCTATAATCCGCACACGTCCACCAAGGCATCAACTCTAGTGTTTCTTCTTAACCAATGCAAGCTTACTCACGAGGCAAGGGCCCAAGGGCACTACTACTGGGTTAGAACTACCCGATAGTAATGATATACGTATGGCCTCAAGTACTTGGTTAAAACCTACACGAGCTGAGTGTGAAGTTATCATCAAAACCAGGTCTAAAAGGAGGCAACCTAATAAAGTATATATATATGGGAACAGTATGCACATTTGTGTGAGTTGTCACATAATAATGTGCGAATTTGAACACTTTCTCAAAGTTTTTAAGGACATTTTGTAGTTCACAAAAGAGTTTGTTGCTATTTTATATCCTAAACCCTAAAGATCATTAGTACCAGTACGTGTAGTCAATGACATCAACCTAAGATGTTAATGAGTACAGTAATAAGTACTAGTTTCGCTTATTAATATATAGTCTATAGATTAAACACGAATCGGTTTGTTGGTGTTCGTAACCGTGATATCCATAGATTGAATAAACGAATATAAAGGAAATTTTCTGCACACATATATAAAAGATGGCCTGATGAGCACCAAACCAAAAACCTAAGAGGTGACTTACCAAAAGACACAAAGTGAAAAATATATATATATCAACAATGAAGTTCGTACAGATGAGCCCCGACAGCGATCGCGAGTTAATGACCTTCGACTCTTTGAGATTAAAGGAACAAGCTCGTGTATTAAAGAATAGAGTCAATAGACCATGAGCCAAGCAGCCCAGTAGTTTATTTAGATGGGTTTAATTAAGGTCGGCTAGATTTATGTCTTTTAATAATGTAATCTATTATAATTGGTGAAATAATATATTATAACGTACGTACATATGGGATTTCATATTTAACATTTTCTTTTTAACAGCAATTTTAATTATTTAACAATAGGATTTGAATCCACAACTATTTGATTAAAGAGCTGCTCACACAACATGAGGTGTCATTAAGATACAAATCATTTGATGAGATTTCAAATTTAACATGATATAGAGCGACCTTTAAAAGTTAGGGAGAAAGAAGTTTGTGCACCTATTATGAGTTGTTGCCTTCACACAAAGTTTCCTAATCCTCTTTCACCATTCAATTTTTCGGCTAAAACCTTCAACGGTCACTGTTTTATTAATCATAACTTTTAGTCCGTTGAGAGTTAGCACATTTAACTGACCCCATTAGGGTCATTGTTTTCTTATTCAGATTTCGAAGAAAAGAAAACTAGAATCTCTACTTTTTATATTAATTTAAGACCTTCTATCTTTAGAAATCTTAAAAAAATTAAGTTAACAATACCTTTTATAATTAGTAATTATTAAAATCAAGTTTAAAAATACATTCAATTATGATATTAAATTGAATGTTACAATAATAAAATATAAATAATATAATAAATTTAATATGTTTATAGTTAATACTAATAACTGTTAAATTTGCATATAATAATATGACATATTAGTTCTTCACAATCTCACAACACAAACATACAATCTTTGGAAGCTCTCATCAATTATATAGAAATCGTTAAAACAATATTCGCCAAAAAACGTGAAACAACATTCGCCTCCGAACCTGCTACTTTGCGCGGGTACGCTAGTGTTATATGAAGCCACAATGATGCTTCGTCATGTGCCACAACAAGCCGTTGGGTCCTGAAAGACGAGCAACTCAATGTTTTGCATATAACTCTCAAACCGATTCAAGTTAGCTAGCGCCCTCAACGGCAGTCGATTCTTAATTGAGTTTCCAAGAAAATGCTACCAGAATCAAGTTAGCTAGCGCCCTCAACGGCAGTCGATTCTTAATTGAGTTTCCAAGAGGATGCGAAATGTTTCTTTTGTGCAACATAGGTGAAAGCAACAAAATAGTTGACAACTTGACAAGCATTACACAGAACTTGCAATCATTACATAGATACAATAATCTGTCAACAAAGACTTGCACATCTGCCATAAGGATAATAAATAACGTTAAGCTGGGTTCAAAACTGTAACTAGTAATGTTACGCAGCATACACAGTCAGCCGGCCTAATATTATAACTAAAGTTATACTTAATTGACTTTTGGTGCAGTCAGCTCAACTGAACTCGAGGGGCAACACTTGAGTCTTGAGATGCTAAATGTACTTGCTTTTAGCTAGTTGTAGATTCTAACCAGCACATCTGCATAAACCAATATTATAAATGTAGCTTAGAGATTTAAAATGTATACCTGACAGTAGATTAGTATGCTCGGTGAATTCTCAAGTTTTCTTATAGAAATGTATGAGCTTTTATATTTGTGGGGGTGAAGGTAACAAATCGGTGGGTCGGGTGATGGTTCAAAACTGGTCATTATTAAAAATACATGTCAAACACGGCTGGCCAGGCTGACCCTGACCCATCAAAGTTATTCGTTTTCCTTTTAAACCATGATGATTATTGATATTTAAAAGACAACTTTCAAGTAAACCATCCATTAAACAAACCCGGTTACCCACAAATTCTTTTGCACATATAGTAAGCCCATTCCGACCTTTGTATATGTTGAAATCTAAACATAGTAACACAAAAGAAAGCCAATTAAACCAAGTTTTAGTTAATACGGCCAAAATTTACCCCTTGTTACATGGAGATCATATATACATGCAACATTTCTTGTGTCGCTTTTTATAGTTAAAATAACGTCTTTGACACTTACAAGTCAACTGCGAACTCTTTTCTTCAGGGGATGAGAGCACCCATTATCATCATTTGAATCATATGACCGTTTGTATGCATTGTCTGAGTGCTCCAGTCCCAAGTACTGTTCCCAAGCGCCATAAATACCAATTTTCTAAAACCAAAAATACCAACCAGAAAATGTTAAGACTTACTCATAGAATACGTATAAAGAGATAAAAAATTTCTTTATAACCTTGAAAAGGGTGGAGACAACATCAGAATCTTGAAGGTATCTAGGATTGCCCAAAGATACAAATGCAAACTTCCACTGATACAGTATCGTTTATAAGCAAACAATGTGAGAGTTGTAAAAGCAAAACAAGAAGAAAGAAAAAACAATATGGTAGGAAAACAAATCAAGAACATACCTTGGAAAATTCCTCATTTGGAACATGAAGTTTGTTCTGAATGCGTAATTTAATTTCAGCTAATGTTTCATCGTGTCGAATGACAAAGATAAATGGTTCCCCAAAGTTCTGGATTTGCTGTTAGTAAAAAGTAATATAAATGTTAAACATTAAGTCCTTAGTATTAATGGGTCAAAAAGGGTTAAGAGTTTAAATGGGTCATTTTGTCCATTTCGTTAAGTTTTTCAATTATAATTATAAAAGACAATTATGATTAATCTTCCAATAAAACATTTGACCCGTTTGACTATCAGAAAACTTGCATGATTTGATCCATTTGAGATAAAATAAAACCAAACTCAAATCATTTCAAAGTAAATGGTCAAGATAGCCACCTGTAGTTCATAGAATTTTGATTAAAAGCCCAATCTACCACTAAAATAAAGAACAAATAAAGCCATAAATACATACCACTTGGTTCTGAGAAGCGTCTTTTGTAAAATGATAAACATGAATTAGACGGTCTCGAGGACCCAAATCCTTTTGCTCTTCTGGAATCTATAGAGAAACTAGTTTAAAAACACTTCCAAGAACAAATAATAATCTTATACGGAGTATGAAAAAGCATTATTTGGAGCATACCTCCTCAGCACGTATCGTCCAGTATTGATCATTAATGTTCTCAATTTTTTCATTCAGGGGAAAAATCTGCACAAAGTCATAAGTATCACATCCATTTGCATATAACACAGACACGTGCACACGCGCACGCACACGCACACATAAAGGAGAATGTGATAGTTTTTAGGGTACCAATTCAAAAGAACTGATTTTCTAGAAAAAAGGAATAAAAAACTAGTCTAAAAGATTTAGAAAATTAAAAGATATCTTTCCAAGTACCTTGTAGATCTTGTGGTAGAAAACCTCAACCAATCGAAGCTCTGCATCTTTGTGAGACAACTCAACCTGATCGAACATAGATCAGCCAGTCAACTATAAATGATGAAATCATGAAACAATAATAGTTTAAGGTGGCAAACAAAAAATTGCGACTTTAACAGCAAGATTAACCTTTGTCTTAAGGTCATTGATCATATCCGCCACAGTGCTTTGTTTTGGCAATCTTATGGTATGTGTGACTACCTAACAATTGTCAAAAGTGATTGATTCAGGAAATGTGAGAAAGTAAAACAGAATAAAAACGAGGTGATGGTTATTATTCAGCACTTACTTCATCTTTTGTTGCATGATGAAAAGCAACTTTTAGAGTTTTCAGGCATTGAAGTTCAGGAAGAGGAATATCCAATACTTCATAATACAAAATATCTGAAGTCTGTACACAACAAAAAGCATAATTACTAAATAATATGGGAGACAATGCTCTTAATTGAAAAAGTTTGCTTGTTTGTCTATGAGATTTCAACCTCAGAAGAGATCATTCACACCTATGTAATACTTTAATTAAAAAAAAAAAAGTATGTCAAAAAAACACATTATTGCAACTTTTGACCCATTTTCTGTTAAGATGGTCCCTGCGTCCATCTTACTATTTTAATGTGTCCCGATATTCCTTGTCAACTTCTAAAAAAGGAAAGGTATAACCGACTGAATTTCGCACATTACCCCAACTTTATTAAAAAAAACATCCAAAATAAATATTAATTATTGGCCTAAGGTTAAATTGCCACGATGTAAAAGTAAAGCAGTAATATTTTCTATTTTTTAAATTATGTCTTTGACCTGTGGATATTATTTTTTAAATTATAACCCGAGTCGACCCGAAATTGCCACACTAGCACTTTAAAACGCACAAGGTAAAGACTATGAGTTTCTAGGAATATAAAAACAAAAGTAAAAGCTTTAAAATTAGCTAAATAACTGGACAATTCGATTGGTAGAATCATGTGCAAACATCAAAATCATTAAAAATAGCTAGTATTAGAACCAAACAAACACATATATATCGTCAAACAATTAATCCATTAGGGAGCATGGTTAGTATCAATAGGTAGCATCATGCATGCAAACATCAAAATCACAAAATAACCTGATTGTAGTGGGTCAGCATATCTGACAGATGTTTAACTCCTCTGTACTTGATTGGTAGCGGTTTGGGTTGTTGGGAATAAAAGTTATGAGGTGTAAGCCTGATTTTAGATGGATCATCTAAACTCAGATGGGCAGCAACTCTTTCAACTACACCATCATAATTGTTGAGTTTTGACCTGAAATGCAATAAGCTCAAATAAACAATGCAAAATACAAAATTTTCCAAACCGTAAAATCGAAGAAGCGCGGATTTGGGGGTACTCACAATTCCAATGAGAATTCATCCCCCTTGGGTTTCTCTAGTGAAAGAAAACGCACAACCTAAAATAATATGCAAGTGGATGAATAAAACTCGTAAGAGAGCCTTCAAAAAACAAAAATAAACAAAAAAAAATAATAGAAGTGGCACATTCTACCAAAGTTTCACAGTATACCTGACGATTATGAACATATTCCAGAAAAGATGGAACATTAGGATAGCGACATTTTTGAGCTCCAGCCTGATGACGTTTCTGAAGGCAGATGATATCCCCATCTTCAAGCTATACAGTAACATAAACCAAAACGCAGAAGGTGGTTATTTCTGACACATGGTCAAAAAAAAAAAAAAAAAAAAAAAAAAAAAAAAAAACTGTTATAATGATGTGAAAAGTTAAAACATACCTCACTAGCCCGAAATGTTCTATTCTTATCAACAGGTTCACACATTACTTTAGGTTCATCAAATCTAATTTCCTGAATGAGGAGGATAAGTCAGCAAAAAAACCTGATGATAAATAACAGAACATAAGATAATAAAAAAGTAAAAAAGAAACAAAATGAATGACCTCAAACAGTTCTATATCTTCATCAGGCGCAAAGCCAGCCAGTTCATTTAGCTTTGTAAGTATTTCCGTTGGCTTTCCTCTACACTTCACAAAGAGCCGTCCAACATACCTGACATATATGTAAACTAATTTAAATGTGTGTTGGATAACCCTGTATCATGCCATAAGTTTTGCATTTTCTGATTTATATTTGCACATAGTTTCAAAGCAATACTCAAGATTTATATAACAAAGAGCATAAAATACCCTTTTTGACTCGTCAATTTTCCTTCCGACAAATCAGTTGGTTAACAAATATAGGCATACATTTAGCGTAAAAAAAATAGAGATGTAGAAAATGGCTACCGTAGCTCCTCTTTTATTGGGTCATAAAGCTTAAAGAAAAGTAGAATCTTCGCCTTTTGTGAATCCTACAATATAAAAGAACCAGTAAAGTTTATAAGATAATAATTTAATACTCCGTAGTACAATATAGAAGGGAGTAGCATAATTATGAATATCTATCAATAGAATATTACCTGCCCAAGTTCTACCTCCAGGAATAATTTAAGCTCATTGTTAGTTTTATCTGATACCTTTGCCAAATGACCAACCTAAAAATACAACGAATTCGACATGTAAATGATTAATAAGAATAAATCTTCCTAATTCTTTATATCCTAAAAAGTGCAGTAACTAATAGTAAGAAATATATTACTCATTTAGTCATTTATTACCATTCAATATTTCCCATTTTCCATTTACTTTAACTTTCCAGTTAAATTTACCAAGATAATTAATTAGAGACTTAACATTTAAGAAAAAGAGAAAATAAGAAGTACATACTGATTGAGCTTCTTCTAGAGGAGTTAATGGACGATGTGGGCGGTAAGTGTGATTTTTGCGCTTCGCCCAGAGCCAAAATCGTTGATATTGCACTGGTATACCTAGTACTTTTGCTACTTCCTCCTGAAAAAGAATATTCAGAGATTACTAATACATTTAATAGCATAACTCTTTTAAAAATTGTCACTATGTACTACGTAGAAGTAAAGTAAAAAAAAAACTACAACAAAAAATTCACCTTGAAACGAGAAAATGATGTTTGCTTTAGGATACGGAAAGTACGAACTTTCTCATGATCCACTAAATCAAAAAATATATTTTTCCCTATTTGTTCATGAAGGTTCTCATCACGAGCAACTTTTATTATAGTATACAAATGTGCCTCTTCTTTCTCTTTTCTTTTTTGCTCCTTCTCCTCTTGTTCATTCTTTAACCTAATCTGTAAGTTTATTGAAGGATCTAAATATAGTTTGTTGGGTACAAAACAGCAAGAAATTCATCAACAAAACAAAAACCTTACTCTTAGGCGCTCGGCTACTTCCTTCATTTCTTGATCTTTTAGCTTTCTTTTCATCTCCTCATTTAAAACGCTATTTCTAACCAACTCCATTGATATAACACCATCTATTGCCGAATTCGAGAAAGATGTTCTAAATGTTTCCCATGAATCCGGTAAACTACCAAGAAACCACAATCCTTGAACCTCTTCATTAAATTTAATACCAATTTCTAAAAGCTCCTTAATAATTCCCCGAAAAGCAATCAAGTGATCCGACATTGCAGTTCCATCACAGTACCTCAAACCCATCAACTGTTTGATCAGAAACAGTTTATCATTGCATGTCTTTTGGGCATACAGCTGCTCAAGCTTATTCCATAAAGTGCGTGCATTTACTTCTTCGCTAACATGATTTAATACAGTGTCATCAACCCATTGTCTAATATACGCGCAAACTTGATGGTGTAAGAAGTTCCATTCTTCTTCATTTTGACTTTCAGGTTTTTCAGAACAAAAAACAGGTTGATGAAGTCTGTTAACATAAAGAAGATCCTCCATCTTGCGTTTCCATAATTTATAATTACAACCATTTAAGCAAATCATTCTTGAAGTATTTGTCTCCATTGTTAACCACAAGCCAGATAAGTAACCAAAAATAGCCAAATGCCTGAATATGGTCTCTTACTTGAGATAACCTAATACAAGAAGTGAACAGGGTTAAATCTAATGTACTTATTTTTTAGTTTTGAGTGTCTGATTACCCTAACGGCTTGATTAAATATATCTATGTGCAGTAACATACTTAATACTAATATGTAAGTTTAGTAACCTAACCAGTACAAAGTTAATTACTAAAAAATGTATGTTGCAGTTTTTAAAAGATGAGTACTCTGCTTCTATGAGGTTCGATTATCTGATTTATCTAAAAAGCTTATGAGTGTATCGCCTTACCATCTTTACCAAGCTCGTTAACAATAGATTTTTAGCTTATTTAACAAGTACTCATGCTTATTTACAACTTTACCCCCATCTTTCCTCGTTGCTCTCCTCTTCCACTAATAGTATATTAAGGGCTGTTTTAGATTGCTTAACTGAAACTGCTTATCACTTAATAAGCATGTAGCAAATCGCTTATTAAGTTATTCTTTTTAGCGCGTATACAATCACATAAGCAAACCACCACCAAGGCGGTCTCAGTGTTCAAACCTCACTAGGTAAATATCATGGGGGTGGCCAGGGAAAAGGTGGTCTCAGAAAAGGTCACGGGATACCCCGATTAGCCCGCGTACATCTAAGTCAAAGACCCGCCCTCCGCATGTAACCTTAATAGAGAAAACCTTGTATTAGTGCTAATTTAAAACTATAATTATTCATACAAAAAAAAAGACAAACACCAACTTAATCGATCATATGCATGGTTTGATTATTAGTGCTAATTCTTTAAAGATTACTACTACAAAGTTTAGGGTTTCCACATTAAACAACAAAAACCAAAAAACAAATTAATAAACTGACCAAAAGTAGATAATAAAAAAGTATCAAGCTCCAACGGTGATATTGACTGTTGAGATGATCGAAAAAAAAAGGATGTCTAATTTTCACACACTGAAAAATTGTTTCTGACCGGGTGGAAAGAAAACCCGGACCTGTTGAGAAGTTGATACTGATAAGTACCAAAACACCAAGTGTTAATGAAAAAGCCAGGAGTGATTCGGAAGTTATTAAGACAGTTTCAGGATCTATCGAAATGAGTAATCAGATCGAAAAGTTATTCTTCGAAATTGTAACTGAATTTGTTAACAAGTGAAAGTGAAAGGGAAGAAGAAGCAGTTTATTGATCCAAAAGCTAACTTTACAACTGAAATGATAACAACTATTTAAAAAGAAATGGCGGGACAGTTGTTAACAGTGGCCCCCTCACGTGGCTGATTGACTCAGCACACGTGCGCCTCAACGTGTCATTAGTATGAAAATCCTAACTATATCAATCCGCCCTTTACTTAATAAAATTCTTGTCCTCAGAATTGACTTGGAAAATCGGAAAATCTTTGAGTAGCGCTTGTCCAGAAGGCTCCCAAGTTGCATCTTCCACTGCTCCATTAGTCCCATTTGGATCAATCCATACACTGGAACTGGGCATTGTTTTTCTTGACCATTTTTCTGTCCAGAAATTGCTAAGGTTGTGCTGACAACAGACCATCTTGGTCACAATGAGGGAAAATGATAATTTGTTGTTCAACTGGTAGCTTCACTCTATGTTTCTTTAGTTGAGACATGAAAAAAGATTGTGAACATCTGAGCCTTGTGGATTCAAGGCCAATTGATAAGCTTACTGGTCCCACTTAGCTGTCACTTGGAAAGGACCATAGTATTTTGGAGAGAATTTAATGTTGTTTCCCAACCTCACTGTACTTTGCCTGTGTGTTGTAAGCTTCAATAACACCCCCAAATCTCCCAATTTCAAAACTTCTCTCAGATCTACCTTTGTCAGCTGCTGGCTTCATTCTATTGACTGGGAGCCTCAACAAATGAAATTTTCACAGACTTGAAGCAATCTTTCTTGCCTTAATGGTTCTTTGTCTACAGCATCCACCTTACTCATACCGACCCAAGTAAGGAACATGTATTGGAGGAGGTGACCAATATAACATCTCAAAAGGATTACTGTGTAAGGTGTGGAAATGGAATTGTACCATAGCTCAGCCATGACAACCACTTGTCCATGCTTTTGGATTTTCACCCAGTCATACACCTAAATAGTCCTTCCAAACTTGTTAAGCACTTCTGTTGTCATCAGTCTTTGAGGATGGTAGGAAGTTGACATCAAACATTTCACTTGCCAGCAACTTGAAAAGTTCTTTCCAAAAAGTAACTCAATAACTTTGTCTCGTCAGAAACTATGGACTCCAGGCAACCCTATGTAGCTTGTAGGAATTGTCTTAAGAAAACTTGCTACTTGTATGGCTGTAAAAGGGTGAGACAAAGCATATGAACATGACGCATCAATTTACTAAACCTGTCCAACACGTACCAAAGACACTTTTTGCCTTGAGGATTTTGTAGCCCTTCAAATATGAAATCGCATTGAAATGGCTGGGTCCAGATTTGTTTGGGATTGGTAATGCTGCAAAAGGCCTGGATACAGCAGCAAATCAGGTTTATTCTTTTGACAATCAAACATTCCCTTACAAATGCTTAATTTCTTTTCTGAAGTCCTTCCAGTATAATTAACACATCTTGTGACTGGTAACCTTGACCCCCTGATGTGACCACCCACAGCTCCTCCATGGAAATGTTGCACAATTCTTTTCTAGAGATGGACTACTTACACCACCAAGTCTTCCCTTTGCCTGTGTAATTGTGGACCCCATTTTCCACATATAAGTGTTTCTTAGCAAATCTCCCCCTGCTTGCAACTTTTCCACTATAATCTTTCAATTTCTCATCTTCCACCCAACGTTTCTCCATTTTCTTTAGCCAATGTCAGTGTGACCATTGTTGTAACTTCAACTGAATAATTCAGAGTTGCACCTCTGGACAATGCACAGCTGCTCCCATTGATCACTACCCATTCTTTGTATACCACTTTAATAAACCCATGAGCTTGGGTAACACTTCATTTGAGTAGGAGTGGTAAATTCTTTGATCCAACAAATATTTCAAACTAAAATGACTGTTTTGAATAACGAAGTGTCTATCCCAAATAAGTTCCCTCCATTTGTCAAGAGGTAACCAAACACTGCCAAAAACTCTTTCTCATATGTGGACAGACTTTGATGTTTCAGTGACAAAGTTTTTACTCATATAACAATTGGGTGACCTCCTTGTTGCAAAAACTGCCACTATACCTTACCCCTGAAGCATCTGTTTTCCTACCACAAATGGTTGTGGAAATCAGGTAAGGCTAGGACTGGAGCCTTTCCCATCATAGCCTTTTTCAAAGTTTCAAAAGGCTAATTGAGCAGCTTCACCCATTGTATCCCCCCTTTCTTAAGTAATTGAGTCAAGGGGTTCTGCTAAATGGTGGCAAAATTTGAATAAATTTCTATAGTTACCAGTGAGGGCCTAAAAATGCCTCTTAATTGCTTAACATGTTGTGGGTACTGGCCACTGTTTGCATTGCACTAACCTTAGCTGGGTCAGTACCACTCCTTGAGCAGCAGAGAAAATGTGGCCTAAGTACCAACATGATTGTACCAAACACGAACACTGCTCTTTTTGGCAAATAATTTGTTGTCTCATGAGTAGTCCAGTAATAGCAGTCAAATGTGCACATTTCTGGCTAAAAGTAGTACTATATGACTAGATATCCATCAAAAAATACCAATAGTATAACTTTTCTGAGTAAAGGGCTGGAATACGTCATTCATTCAATAGCTTGGAAAGTTTGATGGAGGGCATTGGTCAATCCAAAAGGCATGACCTAGAACTCATATGACCCTGGTGAGTTTTAAATGGCAGTCTTGTCAATGTCAATCCTTGTACATTCTTATCTGATGGATAACTTCCTGTACCTTCAAGATCCAGATTTGAAATTAGTTGCCCCATGTAATTCCTCTATGAGCCTCTTCTATAATAGGATTGGAGAATTTGTCCCTTAATAGTTTTCTTGTTCAATTGTCCTGTAATCCACAAACATTCTCCATGTATTATCTTTTTTCTTCACATTCTATGGAGGCAAATGGAACTGTTTGCCTAGGCTTAATCACCCCTGAATCGCAAAAGTTCTTTGACCATAACCTCATAGCATCTTTCTGGCGATTGGTGGATGTCATATAAGGTCTGATGTTTGATGGTTGGACATTATGGCAAGCAATGGATTTCTATGATCCATGCACTCCTTTGTGGATGCGGTACTGTCAGATAGGCAAATGAAAACACATCTTAAAAAACTTTCTACAACTTTCTGGCATTCTGGCGATTGCAGGCTCACCACCCATACTTTACCACACTCCCAGCAGTTCCAACTAGTTTCTGGGTAGACACAAAACAT
Organism: Artemisia annua; assembly: GCA_014162995.1. Taxonomy (NCBI): domain Eukaryota; kingdom Viridiplantae; phylum Streptophyta; class Magnoliopsida; order Asterales; family Asteraceae; genus Artemisia; species Artemisia annua. The sequence continues at coordinate 18,951 of LBNU01030622.1, forward strand.
TCAACAACTCCAGCTCCACCACCTGGGCTTTCAACCTCCCTTACTTTGGTTGCTTCCATCCATCCACTTCACAAAGCAGGTTTGGGAGTACCTCTAAGTGTCATTGTTCTTATTGTTTAGTTGTAAAGCTCCATTCTTAGGTGCCTGAAATTACAACATTAATGGTTCCGAAGTGTGTGCAAAACCACTGAATTCCCAAAATCATTTCACAAGCACCAATGGTAAAATCCATCATATCAGCCTTTGAATACTTCCCCTTGTAATTGCCACTCAAAATTTTTACACATGTAATTACTTAACAACTTCCTTCCTCCACCCACAGTGACAGCCAAAGGACAAGTACTTTGTCCAATTTAGACCCTATACTGTTTAGCTACACCTAGCAATCTAAAAAGTTGTGTGTTGATCCACAATCAATCAACATGTGCAAATCATTCTTTCCCACCTTTAACCTTGTGACCCTCATTGTTTGATAAGAATTGCCCGATTCAAAGCCATTTAAAGAAATATGAATGGCATGTCATCTTCCAATAGTAAATGCTCATCCGTCCATCTTCAGTCAGTATACTCCATTTCATCTCAGGCCAATACCACCAAATGAAAAATCTGACCACATGCATTTATGGCCTGGATATATTTGGTACAATAGCACAAAGATTTTGAGCCTTTTCTCCTTGGTAACTCTTTGCTGAGTCATATGCTTCCAAATTGGTCACCAGAAGGGGTGTTTGGTTTCAGCTCTTGCCACAGTGTTTAGGCTGGCAATGCCAACAATGGTGGCCTTATTTTGAGTCACATTGACATTACACCACCCCCATTTCTCCCAAAACTGGAGTGGTTCACAAAAGGCTATTCATTTTTTTTTTTTTTTTTTTTTTTTTTTTTTTTTTTTTTTTTTTTCTTCATTGCTTCTAGTGTGCTCTTGGCAAATTACGTTAAAGATAGGCCCTCTGCTAGTGTACTTAAGGGCCTTAGACATCCTAAGCACTCAATTTCAATTCAGGTGGTAAGACCAGGCCAAGATCGGGGACTAATGATGAGTCTCACATAATGTCAACCGCCATCAGAATTATCAACACATCTTTGATATTTCTTTTAGCACTCTTTTCATACCCTTAGATGTCTCTTCAACAGCAGACACAAGGTCATCAAAAACTGTGCCAAATCTTTCAATTATGGCATCTTTATAGCGACTTCCCAACTACTGCATGCCCATGAATCTTAACAAACTGCCTATGCATAAAGAGCTTTCATCAACAAAGAATGCACAGACACAATTTTTACCCTTCTCATGTTCAGGGTCTCATCAATAAGAATGAACTGATCAGCCACTTGAAAACCCCAACCCTGACATCATCACCAAGGAACTTAGGGAATTCCCACCTTTGCAACGCCAAACTGACCTAGCTTGTCTTCCCACATTCTGATTTACCATTGTTTTTGAAAGATTAATGCAGTTAATCATATCCCCTTATTGTGAGCCATTGGCATCATCACATATTGCTTTTGTGATCGCTCTTTGTGTTTCTTGACACCAGAACTACCAGTACTGTGGTGCCTAGTATGGGTGCATTGTTTCTTGATTGTAAAAAAAATGTTTGTTAGATGTTTCTTGTTTCAACCAGGTCTACAGTATCATTATTACTCATCAAAACTGATTTCTCATTGACCAACTGGAAATAATGGACTACTAAGCCTGTTCTGGGTTACTCAATCCAATTGCTTCTTACCAGCTTGTCAAGATAAGAAAATTTAACGGAAAATCCCGGCTTATCTTGTGGTAGTACAATTGATTGACACTAACGATGTTAATCAGAACAGTGAATCAGTGGTGGACCTGATTGTCTTCAGCGGAATCTCCTGTTTTTGGCGGAATTTAAGCCGGAGAGATGAACCGGAATATAAGAATGTGGTGTAACAATCTTGTGAAATGATGAATAAGCAGGAAGATGCTCTGATACCACTTAATAGTACAAAACCAATGTTAATGAATAACCAGGAGATGATCTCTCGAAGTTATTAAGAAAGTTCAGGATCTATCGAATAGATCAAGATCGAAAAGTAGTTCTTGAAATTGTAACTGAATTGTTAACAATGAATGAAAGCAGAGAGAAAGTTTAATTGATCAAAAGCTAACTTTACAACTGACAATGATTAACAACTATTTAAAAGAAGGAATGGTGGGACAAGTTGTTTAACAGTGCACCTCACGTGGCTGAATTAGAACCCACACGTGCCCTTCACGTGTCATTAGTGAAAATCACTACTATCAGATACCGCAAGCACTCACCCCGAAAGTAAAACTCTCAACCGAGTACTGCATTTCTTTTTCTTATCATAAGACATTTAAACATGGTTGAGCATTTCGACCCGAGTCAGAACCGTACCGGTACCGTATTGACCAATATCGGTTTTAAAAGAGCGCCAAGGCGTCATCAAGGCGCGCGGCGTGGCCTCGCCGCCACGAAATAGACCATGGCGACTGCTCTAGGCATGACGGCCACTTTTTTGAAACAGTTTTTTTTTTTTTTTTTTTTTTTTTTTTTTTTTTTTTTTTTTTTTAACTATTTGAACGAGCATTTGAAATTTGGGTTATTTGGTATTTGGTCCTGATAATTATATAATAAGTACTAGTCTAAATGTCTAATATAGTAGTTCAAATGTATATGAAATATGATATTATAGCATAAATGATAAATCTATAAATATTTTTTTGTCGCTTTAGTCACGCCTTAATGATTTATTGTTAATGTTTTAAGTTTATTGTTAGTGATGTACATCTTTGTTACATACGAACCTGAATATGTACTCGACATTATTCTCCCACAGTATTTATTGTACTCGACATTATTCTCCCGTGGTATTTAATTAATTAGTTGTGCATATTGTTAGTTAATCTTGTTGTCTAAGACGAAACATAAATAACAATATATATCTTCATCTTTGGTTTGTTTTGTTTTGTTTGATTTGGTTTTAAAAACGAGAAAAACCGAATATGTAACGTTTTCCCGGTAACGAAAACCGGTACCGGATCCCTTCAATACGGTACCTGTACACAATTTTATGCTCGGTAAAAATACGGTATCACCAATTCGGTAACGGTTCGATACGCTATTAGTACCGAACTCATCGCTACACTTAAAATTTAGTATGAAGAAAACCAAAACAAATAATATTTGATTAACTCATACTTGCATGTTGTTATAACAACATGCCCAATCCCGCCGGCCGGGATATGGTCATACTTGCATGTTGTTGCAATTATAAATTACTCGAATAGAATTTACAGAATTTAACTATATATACAAACAAGAATGGGAAGATAAGGCCACATTTTCACATAAAACAGTTTTTTCAAAATAGATGTCGGACTCATAGCACCAACAAAATTACACAGAAATCCCATCATCACTAATAAACTTATAATGAAATTACAAGGATACAATCATCTGTTGAATAAATATTTAAAAACAATAACGATTTAAAATTTTAAGTTTAAGAACACACATCTATACCTCTATACATCCCACAATCCAAAATCTTATGCATATTCTAAGGTACAACGACGGGAAACATTGTCTAAACTACATCACCCCATAGAGGGATGCTACACAAAGGAAGAGACACCGCGCTTCTTAATTATCTGCTAACTTTTCAACAAAGAATCACACATCTACCAGAACGATATTTATGTTTCTGGGGTGGTGCTAGCTTCATTTCATATGGTTAACATTTTTTATCAACGACTTTCACACCCTTCGAAAGGTTACACCACTCGGCCAATAAACTGGCGCAGATTCAGCAGATGTTGTCCTTTGAGCTAGTTATAGATTCGAACTGGTTTCTCATATGTGTGTCGGTTCTGCATAAACCAATAGTCAGTTTTATAGTATAAACTACTTTTTTGGGTCTGTTAAATTGGGATTGGTATAGACATGGTATAATTTCCATTAGTTGTGGCAGTTTTGAACCATTCAATCACGAATTGGTTGACTAGTTATGTTTAATTTTCACAAAAAGTCAACCTACAAAAATGGGTAATCATATTTGTCAAACAATTTATGATAAATACTTAAAAGATTTTGGCCAAATGTGTGCGCTCTGATACGCATGGAGATCTTAGCAATGTTTTTGGTCAAATTTGTAGTTTTCAAACAAAGCGTTTGACTCTTACAAGTCAAACGTGGACTTCTTTTTCCGGGAGTGAAAGCACCCATTTTCTATTCTGGTACGACAAAATTAAAATACCTGATTTGCAGCATATGACCGTTTGGATGCATTGTCAGAATGCTCCAATCCCAAGTACTGTTCCCAAGCACCATAAACATCTCTTCTCTGTAACCAAAAACTTGACCTAGTCAATACATGCACATACAAAACATGTATATACCACTAAAAAAGAGAGATTTGTTAACCTGGAATCGGGTAGAGACAATATCAGCATCCTGCAGGTATGTAGGACGGCCCAAAGATAGAAATGCAAACTTCCACTGATACATTCATTAGTCGGAGTTAAAAGCAAACTTTATTAATAAAATAAATTTGCATATGCTTAAGATCATAACTGCTCAAGGTAGAAAAAGATGAAAATACCTTGGCAAATTCCTCATCTGGAACCTGCAGTTTCTTCTGTATACGTACTTTAACTTCAGCTAATGTTTCACCCTCTCGGATGACTAGGAAAAATGGTTCCCCAAAGTTCTGGACTTGCTGTTAGTACAAAATTATATTAATGTAAACATTAAACATTACTAAAGGTGACAAGATGGGCTGGCAGACGGGTGCCTAAGGGGTCAAAAAGGGTTAGGGTTGGAAATGGATCATTTTGTGTTTTGTCAATTTATTAAAAATATAGATTATTTGTGACTAGAAGAACAATACTACTTACAAAAACAATACTATTACAAAAATAATCAAATCATGCAATAAAACGTGTTTGACACATTTCCTTAGCAAAGTTTCTTGATTTGGCCGTTTGAGATAAAATACAAACCCAGTCGACCATTAGTAAAAATGCCACCACTAGTTCCGAGTATTACTATTTGAAACAGGCTACTACAAAAATAATCATCCAATGAGATACATAAATACATACCACTTGGTTCTGAGAAGCGTCTTTTGTAAAATGATAAACATGAATTAGACGGTCTTGAGGACCCAAATCCTTTTCCTCTTCTGGGATCTGCAGAGAAACTAGTCTTAAAACCCTTCCAAGAATAAATAACAATCTTATATAAAAAGGAATTATTTGGAATTTGGAGCATACCTCCTCAGCACGTAACGTCCAGTATTGATCATTAATGTTCTCAATTTTTTCATTCAGAGGAAAAATCTGCATATAGTGAGAGAAGTTCATTTAAAATGCATAAAATCGTAATGATAATACTCTAGTAATACTCAAATGCCCAATCAACTAACAGAAGCAAGTTCAGTACCACCAAAAAGTTTGCATAATACATACGCGCGCGCACACACATATAAAGGAACATTTGAACTTTTAAGGTAACAATCTAAAATAGAAACAATTTCAAATAAATATGCAAATGTCCAATACCTTGTAAATCTTGTGGTAAAAAACTTCAAGCAATCGAAGCTCTGCGTCTTTGTGAGATAACTCGACCTGTTCCAAGATACATTGACCAGTCAATAAGACTTGCAAACTAACCACATGAAATAACTATTAACACAAACATTTACCTTTGTCTTGAGGTCATTGATCACATCCCCCACAGTGCTCTGTTTTGGCAACCTAATTGTATGGATGACTACCTAGCAATTGTTAAAGCAAATTATTAAGTAAAATGAAAAGGTAAAACATGAGTATATGACAAAATATGTTATAGTTATAATTGGGAACTTACTTCGTCTTTTGTTGCATGATGAAAAGCAACTTTCAGGGTTTTCAAGCCTTGCAGTTCAGGAAGAGGAATATCCAGTACTTCATAGTACAAAATGTCTGAAGTCTGCGCACAACAAAAAGCATAATAATTTAACAAATATGGAAGTTAATAAAATGCTCTAACATGAAAACAACAAAAATTGTCACTATAGCAATAGTAATCCTAATTTGAAGACGGTGCGCTAGTTTGTTCAAAGGGTCTCAACCTCAGTTATAAACAAATTTAAGAAGTTTTATGGACTAAAACTATATTTTTTGTAACTTTTAACTCGTTTCTTGTTTAACTAATTAATATAACCCGGGTGGTACCATTCACAAGTAAATGGGTCAGAATTGCCACTCTAGCACCTCAGATTATGAGTTCCTGAATATGATAAATAAAAGATCCATACTTATAAAAAAATTATTTGCATGTATTTTTAATAACAGTAACAGTAACAGTAACAGTAACAGTATCAGTATCAGTATCAGTATCAGTATCAGTATCAGTATCAGTATCAGTATCATTATCATTATCATTATCATTATCATTATCATTATCATTATCATTATCATTATTATGTGCATGTATTAGAAGAAACAATAACAAATAAATCTTAAAATAATTAATCCATTTAAGAAGTGTGGTTAGGGATAGGTGAAATCAATCATGTACACGTAAGAATTACAAATAACCTGATTGTAGTGGGCCAACATATCTGACAGATGTTCCACTCCTCTATACTTGATTGGTTGTGGTTTGGGTTGCTGAGAATAACAGTTGTGTGATGTAAGCCTGATTTTAGAAGGATCGTCTAAGCTCAGATGGCTAGCAACTCTTTCAACAACATCATCATAATTGTTGAGTTTAGACCTGAGATGCAAAAAGATCATGTAAACAATGCAGGATAAATTTGAATTCATTTGGTAAAATAAATAAATGAGAAGATCATGGGGAACTCACAATTCTAACGAGAACTCATCCTCCTTGGGTTTCTCCAGAGAACGAAAGCGCACAACCTACTCATGGAAATTGATGAATTGATAGAATGTGACTAACAAGTAATAACTCGATAAACTAAAACCATAACAGAATCTTTCCAAAAGTGGCAAACTATACCAAAGTTTCATAGTATACCTGACGATTATGAACATATTCTAGAAAAGCGGGAACATTCGGATAGCGACATTTTACAGTCCCTGGCTGAAGAGGTTTCTGAAGGCAAATGATGTCCCCGTCTTCAAGCTGTACAGCAGCATAAACCGAAACATACAATGTTGGTCATTTCTAGCACTTGGCCGAATAAAAAATGCTGTAATAATATGAAAACATACCTGACTAGCCCGAAATGTAAGCTTCTTATCAACATGCTCACACATAACATTAGGTTCAAATTTGATTTCCTGCATGAGAAGACAGCATAAAGGATCAATAAAAAGAACTTAACTACTTATGGTAATAAAAAAAATATAAGTAATCTAAAGAGACTGGCCTCAAACAGTTCTATATCTTCATCGGGCGCAAAGCCAGCCAGTTCATTTAGTTTTGTCAATATCTCCATTGGCTTTCCTGTACCCTTCACAAAGAGCCGTCCAACATACCTGACATGTTTTATCAGCTTCAATAATTAGGAACACTCCACACATGATTAACTAATTTAGATATATGTTGGGTAACCATGTATTCGGTCAAAGTAGTTAACAAAAAAATAGAACGGGTCAATTCGGTCAAACATGTCATACGGGTCGAAACCATCCTAAGTGTATACAAATATATTTAACCTCTTAAATGGTTTTGTTTGAATTAGTTAAAGTAATCATTATATCATACATAAAAATTTTCACACAAAAACCCTGCGAATCGACCAACCCACTTGATCACAGTCCCGTATATGTTTTTACTCGTCCATTTTGCCACCTCTAACAATCAGTTAAAGTAAAATAACTTGTATACATTAACTCCGAGAGAAAGAGTAATAAAAAATAGTTACCGAAGCTCCTCTTTTACAGGGTCATAAAGCTTGAAGAAAAGGAAAATCTCCTCCTTAGTCTTCGCAGGTGGGGGAACCGGTCGTGAATCCTACATCAATAAGAGAACCAGAAAAGTTTATCAGATAGGCCATAGATTTTAATTATAAAAGGGAGAACGAGGAGTTGCGTAACAGTGATTACGTATCAATATAATATCACCTGTCCAAGTTCGACTTCCAGGAACAGCTTGAGCTCAGCATTGTTATTTTTATTTGACACCTCTCTCAAATGTCCAACCTAAAAACAAATTGAGATTGATCATGTTAAAGATCACCAAAAGAGAGCATATAGCAACTGAAGTGTAAAATATTATTTGAATACTAAAATAATTCCAGACTTCACATGCTATAAGGAAAAGAGATATCAGAAACACATACAGATTGAGCTTCTTCTAGAGGAGTCAATGGACGATTTGGGCGGTAAGTGTGATTTTGGCGCTTTGCCCAAAGCCAGAAACGTTGATACTGCACTGGTATACCCAATTCTTTGGCTACTTCCTCCTGCAAATAAGATTCAGAAGTTATTAGACGATTTGATAGCATAACTCTATTCAAAGAAGTCTGAGAGTATGTAATAAACAAAAGTAAAGAAGTAAAAGATAAAAAGAAAGAAATAAAGTGAGTCAGATAATACCTTGAAAAGGGAAAAAGAGGTTTGCTTTTGGATACGGAAACTACGAACTTTATCATGATCCACTAGATCAAAAAATATATTTTTCCCTATCTGTTCGTGAAGATTCTCATCGCGGGCAACCTTTATTATAGTATACAAATGTGCCTCTGCTTTCTCCTTTCTTTTTAGCTCCTTTTCTTCTTGTTCTTTCTTCAACCTAATCTGTTAAATGACAGAGAGATCTCAATGTAGATTGTTGGGCACAAGACAACAACAAATTTATCAACAATTAGATAACTTACTCTCAGGTGCTCTGCTACATCCTTCTCATCCACATTACAGATTATTTTCTCCTTATCACTTTCACGTATATAAACAAGCATATATGCATTTGAATATTTTGTAAACTTAAATGGCGAGTTATTGAACCCAGGATTTGCTTGAGGTAACTGTTACACAAAAAATGGGAAGGAAGTCAGAAACGTATTCGAAAATATCACCGACATATATATCAAAGCAATGAATAATTCAATACTGTAAGTTTTGACCAAAAGCCACATTAGCATATTCCTTATTGTTCAGTTACCTCTTCCTCTCCCCCATATTGCTCGTCCAATGCTCTCTTCATGTCTTCTTTGGTTACACGTTCATCATCAAATTTCAGCCTACAAGAAACCCACTTCAGTGAATGTGAACATTCCAAAGCAGTAAATAGTTATAGACTTATGGTAAAGTAAAATGTCATAAACAGAAGTGAATTATATGCCAATCTAAATCCAGTATAATTAAGTTCACACCAAATCAGGGATATTTTATACCATTGGTCAGAGAGTGTTGGTCGGATATAAGCATAATAATGCCCACCATGTACCCCACCGCTGTGAACCAATACACTGCAAAACAACATTAACCCTGTCTTAGAACAAATAATAAATATGCACCACATGATGCTGGAAAAATAAATAAGCATAGACCAAATGGTGTGCGTGGTTGAAAAGACTGATTTCACCAACAGCCTTCAATCTACCTAAATGTAATTTACATATCGTTTAAGTTTAAGATATTGAGTAATAAATGTAGGTGGTAATGATGTAATTGTTGTCAATTTCTCATATTATGCCATCACACCCCCACAAGTGGACCATTTTCCATCATGGAATGTCACCAAGCATGTTGTCATATTAATGAAAATTTTAAGTTGATTGACCTCTTATAGCCCAATGCCCTCATAATTATGTTATGATAAGAAAGAAATTTCCACATTTAAGCAATGGTACAGTAGCTATAATATTTCGTGAGTAAAGCACAAAGAGCGGGTGTGCATAGAAAATATGATATGTGTCGAATAAGAATTTTCAAGGTGAATGTATGTTAACATTGTAAGCGAATAAAATTTTTCAAATATGCATGCTTGAATGGACAGAGTGATATGTGTCAATACGAGATGACAATACCTGTGAAGAGTATAAAGATTTCGGACAGTTCTGTCTGCCTGGGGTGATAAATACTTCCCATTTTCTCTATCAAGATCAAGTTGCAAAGGAAATTCATAGCGATCATTTATCTGTCAATTCAGATAGGTTCACAGGGAAAAAAAATTAGATGGGAATGCTTTTAGCAAATAGCCTTCTGGTAGAAACAATTATCATTGTAAAATGGTTCATGGCCAACAGAAAGTTAAAAATAGAATGAGCAAGGCCTTAAAATCCAAACATCCAGATTCCATAACAAAGAGCAAGACATTAAACTGGTAATGGCATAAATCCATCAATCACACATTCACGCCTCCTGAAAGCACCACTAAGAAAGTAACCTCCGAATAGAATATACCAATTGACACCTAAAAAAGAATGAGAAAGAAAAAAAAAAAAAAAAAAAAAAAAAAAAAAAAAAAAAAAAAAAAAAACCCAGGAACTAATTGTTTGCAAGAGAAATGACTAAACAACATTTACATTGTGCTATCATTTGCCACAAGAATTTTTGTCCAGCATGAAACAACTCTCATATAAATCGATAAATCAAATTTCAAATCTTTTAAGACCAGAAGGAACCGATCTGGAATCAAACTCACTTCGGATATTTTTAACGTAAACATTTTGCAACCACAAGCTACCACAGATTTCACCAAATTTTTCCCTTCCCTTTCTGACATTGTGATTGGTAAGGAAAAAGAATTAAGCAAGTTTGTGCACTCGCTAACAAGGTATTTGAATTAAAAAATAAATGAAAATAAATGTTAGCTTGTGAAAACTTAATGATCTAATAAAATAAAATAAAATAAAACATTTTGCAACACCCAAAGTAAACAGATTTCACTCCATTTTTTCCCTTACCTCCTTCTGACATTGTGATTGTAAGGAAAAAGAATTAAGCAGTTGCTGCACTCGCTAACAAGGTATTTTGAATTAAAAAATAAAATAATAATAAATGTTATGTCTTGTTGAAAACTCTAATGGATCTCAATAAATTTACTAGTCTCTTGTTTTACATTGGATTTCTACGGTCCTTCCTAATTTCTTGCTTAATTCATCATGTAAGTTTAAAAAAAAAAAAAAAAAAAAAAAAAAAATGATGGGAAAAAGCATACTCAGCACATAAGGATCATTAGACACAAGTGAATATATCTTTGCTGCAAAGTTTGGTACAAAAATGACATTGCCTAGAGATGGTAAGAAATTACAAAAATTGCAATGGACCTTCACCATTGTATCTCGCATAAAATCATATTCAAAACGTTTTAAGTGAAGCTGGAGAACAGGGGGAAAATCATGAACAGAACGCCTTTCTGCATCTCTGAAAGTCCATAATTACAAGATCCGATTTGTGAGAAATCACAAACCACTACAAGGCTCAATGAGCAGACACAAATGCTAACTTACAATAGGATGCGAGTGTGACAGCTAAACAGCTAAAGTTAATAAACCAATGATGCATCATTTAAGTTTACATACAGCTAGTTGATGTAAAGGATCAAGATCTTTTTGGTGGTGGTGGGTGGTGTTTTGGGTGGGGGGGGGGGGGGGAATTTTGACTATTTGGGTTATGCTATAATACCAACGGGTCCCAAATGGGTATAAAACTTAAACTTGTGTAAACTTTTTTTTTGGGTCAAATTGGTCAAAAACTGCCTATGGTGTATTCAAATGTTTAAAACTCCTAAATCATCAATTCAACAAGTCAGATTGCAGTTCTAATAATCAGTGTTGTAATTAAATTAAATGAACTACCAACTTTTTTTTAGAAAAAAATTATCAGACAAAAAGCGTTGACTAGATAAAGTACTCACATGTTAGTGGTTACATTATCGATGATCTAACGTTTAGGTATATTTATAATTTTTTATCAGATAATTCAACATTCCTATGGCAAATAAAACTTGAAATCATTCAACCTGCAACTTCTATGCCTAGCGTCACCACCAAGCCTTAAAAATGGACTCAAAAGAATTTAAATTTAAATTCATCCAACCTGTAACCCGTGTTGTTCAGCATGATACTTGTTATCCCCTTCAAGTCGCTCCACTTCCACATACTTGTCAAAAGATGCATAGACATCGCGACAGCCTTTCACATCAAGCTGAAGGTCTAACACAAAATACAAATCTTAGTAAGAAACAAGAAACTATCAATAGATTGTGATTATTAAGCAGAGATTTATACCATAAAAAGATTCCTTCCTTGTTGATTTGTAGTCCACATTTATGCATTCAATAAAGTTCATATGGTGTCCTTCAAATAGCTGTTGAATTGTGCCCTCCACAACAGTTCCCTTCAAAGTATACCACAAAGGTAAATACTCAGGTATATCAAGGAGTTAAGATATCCAGCTTCGGTAATAGAAAATCATATACCTTCATTTTGTCTTCAAGCTTCTCACAAAGAACCCTATTGAGTTCTTGAACATCATGCTGCATAAAAGAATCATATGTATCCCACCCAAAAGATTTTGTCAACTCTTTTGTGGCTACACTTGTGTCACTGTACTGAAGCTTATAAAATAAACTCTGCAAAGCCAAAGGAATGCTCCCTGATGGCATATCATTCTCCGTTGTCGGCATATGATACACAGCCTGATACAAAAGGTAAATATAAATGTCTTCTTCCAAATCTTATCAGTAGCGGTACAAAATGGGTGCATAGGGTAATGGTCAAAACACGTATTAACAGATCGGGGACCCGTTCTCAAAACATTTTAGTCTTTCCTTTCTTGAAATTTACAAACAATCATAAGAATAAATATATTATTACAACTGAAAATCTTTACTTATTTAACAAATCAGTCTGATAGGTTTTATGTATTTTGGATAACCCTCTAAACACTTATTCGTATTTCAAAATCTAAAACCTTTTGGCTCAGTAACTAATGGTAGAATTACCAACCTTTCTGAAATAAGGGATGTGATACAATGTCTGGAGGAGAGAGTTCATATAGCACGTAGCACCTTGATTTTTAAGGCCTACGTAACCAGTCTCCTTTTTCGAGTCATGTGACCAGTAATCAACAACCTTCCGGACTGCAACATCAGCTTCAACAATGCATGTATCATTCAAAAGATATCCTCTACTAGGGTCATATAGTTCACTAAGGGGCATGAATGAAGTGAAACCCCAATCACTTTCCCGCGCATTAAACTGATGTTGGGTATCTGCAAGATGAAACAAGCCATGACTATCACCAACCTAAAATTGTGGTGACGGTGAGAATAAATGGAGTAACGAAGCACATTTAAAACATATAAAAACTTTACTATCATTCTTCCTAAGTGAGATGACAACAAACAAAATGCCCAAAGGCTGTCACCCTAATGCAACTCAAGTAATAAGTCTATTTACTGCCTGAAGCTATAATTCCAAATCCCGAGTATACTATTGTTGCATGGGCCATGCTTTATTCTTAAGCAGAAGTTAGTTAGTGAAGGAATTGAACTCAGCCCAGCCAAAGAGGATAAGTGGAAAACAATCCACCATGTTACATGTTCTGATGTTCAGCTTATAAATACACAGAGCAGAGGCATGCAAGTCAAAGAAAATTTCAGGGAACAAGAATTGCATGCAGATGTAGATCCACTCACCAAACAATCTTTTAACTCGATGAATTGAGCAAAGTTGTATACCATGCAGAACACACAAAATAACAGAAGTTTTTCATGAATCCATCCTTTTTCTTATCCTATGATTACGCCCAGTCAATCTTTACATCTGCTTTAAAACTGATACAACAAAAGATCACATTCAGAGCTGCTTGTCCATATGCGGCTGATTGAACCTTCCACTTCGCTATATCACTTAAGTTGCACCACATATGACCAAAAAGTCATAGGTTAATCCACCGTCAGTCAATGGATCATGAGCAGAGACTTTGCCCACCAACCGTAAGAGCTCCGGACTAACTACTAGTGTAACCATGTCATAGTCAAGAGCCCACCAGGTTACTTCTCTTTGCATCCTATCGTGACCTAAACACCACATGAAGATTATTTGTATGCCCTCTATGTGTCTACATCAATTTTAGAGAGTATTGCCTTAATCTGTCCACGAAATGATACTAGCATCTACAACAAAGAATCAATCAATGTTATTTGAGAACTAGTTGTCTAGTTAACCACGATTTTCCCTTTTTTTTTATCAGATAATGCATGCCCAAACTGCTACCCAGGTGGCATTCCAAAAAACAAAAAAGAAATGGCTTCAAAGATGTTTTACACTTGCCATACCTTTTACATGCAATAACAGCTCCTTCAGTGTAACAGAGAATCTCAAAAGCTTCTCTAACAGATGATTGTTAATTTATCTCAAGATCACAGTGCTGCCAATACTAATTAGCAAAAGATATCTAGTTACCTAAATTCTAGAAGTATTCCATGTCTGGAAACAGCCAATCCAGAAGTGTTCAACTTTTTTTCTAACTAAAACATGCCATATGTCGACTTTGCATCTAATGCCATAACAACCAGAAGACAAATTTCATTGCTGAGCTAAGATAAGACATCAAATAATTTAACAGACAAAACCACAAAATCTGATCCCTCAATAAATGATATCATTCGCTTTTCCAAAAAAGAATAAATGATATCATCACAGAAGTAAAAATCCACCAGCTTTTGTACATTATCGTCAGCATAGATATTAAAATATTCATATGCATTTATTAATCAAAAGAGTCAATATACATGACAACCACTCCAAATGTGGATAAAAGAACATAGTATGCCAACTAACTCCTATGCTGACAAAACCCATTTGAACTTTCAGCTTTGCCAGTAACCATATCTCCACGCATACAGTTATATTCATTAAAAGGACAAGGCAGACAGTTTTAATTGTCTTTATAGTCTTAAATCTTCCTCATATAACAGTAAAATTTGTGCTGGATTGTATCCCATCTTAAAGCCCTTTTGCCACAAACCAAGTACATTGTGCCGTAAACAAATTCCATGTACACATGTACAATCATTTAGTGTGTTAAAAAACGACAATAAAGTTTTTACCCTTCCTCATGGTGAACTTGCTATGAATTTGATTAACCACGGCTAGGCTGAACTGAGCATATCTACTCCAACCATATGGCAATGCAGTGGAATCCGCAACATCAAGATACATTGACAAATGATCCACGTTATTTCCTTTCGGGAATATAAGCACTCGCCTGACCACACAAAATAACACCATGTGAACAGAATATAAAAAAGCAATCGCCACCATAATCTTTTAGTGAAATAGGCAATAAAAAAATATACCATTTATATCCTCCGACAACAAATACATCAGAGTACAACTTTTTGCCAGTCAATCTTGAGAAATTATCTATAGTCCACGTGAACCTTGCTGATGGCGGGTCATCAACTACTGGCGTATCAACTGTGTTAGCAGCTTCAGCAGGTGCAACTAGCAAAAATAGGTCAAACACAAGTTATTTTACTTAACAAAGAGTAGCCATACAAATTACAAACGTGAAGAAAATAACGTAGCCGTAAATACCTTCCATTGGTTGGGGTCCTTCAGTAGCAGCAAACTCTGAATGCGGAACTAGCATCTCTTCCTCTTCCGGCTACAAAATTAATGTCAAAACGCTAAAAATCGAGCCTTTTCCAAGTAGCAAAACAGTAACAAAAACAATTAAAAAAAACAAAACGTAATGCTGAAGTTACATCACATTCAAACACAATCGTGTATCAGAATCTAAATAAACAGATCAATATAGCTAAATTAAGTAACTGACATCAGCAATCACATATAAATACAAGTATACAAACATATGCAATCGTGTGTGCATGTATTTAATTTGTGTGTGATATAATGATAATAATAAAGGGGGTGTTTGTTTAAGCTTATATGTGGCTTATGAGCTTATTTGTATTTCGGCGTATATTTCATAAGCCTCAATTTTCCGGCTTATTTTGAGACTCATGGGCTTATATAAGCTTATTATTATATGATAAACTTATATAAAGCCAAAAGTCTTAAAATAAGCAGGAAAATTGACGCTTATTAAATATAAGCCGAAACCAAATAAGCTCATAAGCCACATATAAGCTTAAACAAACACCCCCTAAGTCCGTTAACAAACTGGATGTAAATACAACTAATTCAGCAGTTTTTTATCCTCACATTTCGGAACCCCTAAAAGTCAAACATTTCCCACAAACAACATAAAGAAAAAAGTGAAAAATAAACACCTTTACATCACGCATCACATTAAAAAACAATCACGTAACAGATTCGACAACTAACTAAACAGTTACTAATCGCCACAATCGTCTAACAGAAACTAAATAAACAGATTGATATATAGCTAAATTAAGCAACTGACATCAGCAAATGCATATGAACACAAGCATACAACCATGCGTATATGTATCGTGTGTGATATAATCATATAATAATAAGTCCGTTAACAAACTGGACATAAATACAACTAATTCAGCAGTTTTTTATCGAACCCTCAAAATCAAACATTTTATATAAACAATATAAAAAAAGCAAAAATCAAACACCTTTACATCACGTAACAAATTCGACAACTAACTAAACAGTTACTAATCGCCACAATCGTCTAACAGAAACTAAATAAACAGATTGACATATAGCTAAATCAAGTAAGTGACATCAGCAAAGGCATATAAACACAAGCATACAACCATGCGTATATGTATCGTGTGTGATATAATCATATAATAATAAGTCCGTTAGCAAACTGGACATAAACACAACTAATTCATCAGTTTTTTATCCAACCCTAAAAATCAAACATTTTATATAAACAACATAAAAAAAAAGCGAAAATCAAACACCTTTACATCACGCATCACGTTAAACGACAATCACGTAACAAATTCGATAACTAACTAAATCAAAACCCTATATTTCATCATTTTCGCCCGAAAAAGCCGAAAATCGAACAAATTTACATCGAATTCAGCATCCAAACCGATTCAAAAGGTGCTAAATTAAGTAAAAGCCTAAAAATTAAACTCGATCAAAAATTTTACTTTCTTCAAAAACTAATTCAACAGTTCCTAATCACAAACCCTAATTTTCATTACTTTATAAATAAAAAAATAAACTAAAAAAATTCAAATCAAAATCAATGATCAATCAAGTAGCGGATAGCAGATCGACAGTATGAAATAATTTAATTCAGCTACTTAAAATTAAATCAGATATATATGTATGTGTATGTGTATGTGTGTGTTTGTGTGTGAAAATAGTGTGTGAGAGAGATTGTTACGTCAATTGGTGGCGGAGTCATGAGAGTCATCGATTGATCGGAAAATCGCCGATTTGTTGATTTTGTTTGTTTGGAGAAAAAGTTTTTTTTTTTTTTTTTGATTGAGAAAAAAATGGAAAATGATGATGATGAGTGTTTAGGTGAGTGAGGGTATTTTTGGTATTTCAGGTTATGGTGTTAAAGAGGTGGTGTTGTGTTGGACCTATACTTTTCTTGGAGTACTTTAACTTCACAGTTCCATGTCGATCTCTTTTCTCACAGTCGTGCCGCGCTTTTTTCTTTTCTCCTTTTCTTTTTTTACCAAGTATGTTTTCATGTTTTGTTTCCTACTACTTTTAACAACTTAAAAACTTGTATGCTCCTCTTATTAAATGCCTAGTTTGACTTTTTAAAGTTTTTCTTTCTCAACTTTTACATTAAATGTTTGTGTAATATAATACTTGATACAAAATATACGAATGGATTGAGTTTTAAATGTATTTTCATTGCATATAAGTTTTATCAAATACTATATAACACAAAAAAAAAAATATTTAAGTTCAAAGTTGATAAATAAATACTTGAAAAGTCAAACCTGGACATTTAATATGGGACAGAGGGAGTATTTTATATTTCGTATTTATTTTTCGGTAGTTTTCTTCATTTTATTAATAGATCAGGATAACTTTTTATAGTTTTTTCTCAGTATTTTTTATGTTTTACTATTTTTGACTTGTCAAACTTTATATTTTATTTATGCTCCGTGTTTCTTTTTATCATCCTTTTTCATACTTTATATTTCACAGTTTTGTAATAAAAACAAAATTATAAATATAAAAAGTTAAAAAATAAGAGGGTATTGTATCTTTGATACAATCATGAACAACTAAACAATGTTCATTAGAAAAAGATATTAAACAGTTAATTCTATTTAAGTTTTGTCGTTGGGAAGAAATAAAAATAATCTCGTTTTTGTTGTGATGGTTGAAAAGAAAAAAGAAATAACCCATCTCAATTAATGTTTCGCCCACTTTTATTTCTTCTCTTCTCTCGGCACTTGCACACAGATAACACTCATAAATCAAACCATACATAAACCAAATAAATAATAATACCCCCAAATCATATCAAATGTTCATGACCATATACCATACAAACAATGCCTTTTTAAATAAGAAACTAGCCAAAGTAATGTAATGTAATGGAGTTATTTTTTGGATCTACCATGTTTGTCGGACCGTATAACTGAAGCAAAAATACACATAATAGGTTGGCTATGGTGAAGATTGTGGTTACAGTGATGTTGATGCAATAATGTTAGTTACTTTGGGGAGGGAACAGTGTAGGAACTGCTTAGACGATGGCGTTCGACGGGTCATAAGTTGATTTAAATTAGTAAGTTGCCAATTAACAATTATGTCAGTATATTGCTACTAATAATGCTTACAAAACTGCCTAAGGGTGTGTTTACTTTTTTTTCTTAGCTAAGATGATGTGGGTCCCCCTTCCCTTAGTACCACTGAATGGGGAAGTGCTCACATGTTTTGCCTTGCCATTACANAGTTTTAGAGCGTTTTATCCCCGAAATCGAAACTGTCAAACACAATATCTATCATAAGCAGTAAGATAACACAACCTAGTGATCCTTATTATATTTATGACGTTAGGAATGAAACCAATCAGTCCCCTTTTCTATTTATTACTGGCACTAAGCGTTAAAACAACTATTACCTTGAGTAATGATAGCAGAACTCGAACAAATAGGCTACTTATAAACTCTGATCTCGCTTTTCCGTTCAAACCTAAATTTTGAAGTATACTTTGAACTAAATTTTGAAATCTACTTTGAACTATATCTGAACCCATATCACAAATTTATCATTCCAAATCCTAGCTCCCGAACTACTGGCAAAACTCCCGGTTTCTCACCGACATGAAAGTCAACTGTGGAATCAAGCTTGACAGAGTCAAGAAAAAAAGTCGGCCTTGATAGGAACCATGTCGTAATTCAACACACATGTGTCATACTTCATTTCCAATGCCTAATTTTACACAAAGTTAAACAGGCACATAATCAACATATGAATTATCAATTAAATAATTGAATACAAGAATTGAAATTTGAGATTTGAGAACTTACTAGAGAGTGATTGAGTTGTTAGTTGTGTAAGAGTGGGAGGAACTAAGGGCGGGAAGAAATGAATGGCGATTGTGTTTTTTTAGTCATTACCCAAGTCAACCCATGTGGTTATAGCATTAGACCCAACAAGACCCATCTACATTATTTTAAAGCCCAACTAAACCCATATATATTATTTAAGAAAACCCTACTAAACCATCTCATTATAAATATTTATCCAACTTGACCCAAATTAACCAATGTATCTTAAATTGTCACCTCTAGTGACACGTTTCCGGAGATGAGGTAAGATGGATCGGAGATATTGGTTCAGATGGTAACCAGAATAGTCAACGCTATTTTTTTCGACGATGAGAGGTTGGAAAGAAAAGGAGTTGCCATATATGTAACTGAAAAGAGTAACTAGCCATGTTCTTTATGGTTTAAGGTTTAAAGAGAGAAAGTAAAATAAGATAAGTTTGATGGTATCTCAAAATGAGTCATCTTTAGGAAAGAAAAAAAGTTATTTTTATTTTAATTTATGCATAGTTTTTTATTTTTTACACATGAGAATTTTATCAATTTTGATATTTAATTGTCATGAAACTTGACTTATGAAACGCCCATACTAGATTTTTTTATACTGCCTGGTCAATACGCCATATCTAAAGTCTTGGATACGCCATATTGGCTATATGGTTGGATGCCCCGTATATACAAATTGGAATACCTGGTATGCGCCTGTATACTGAATACACCGTATCCCCAACATGGGATGCGCCTTATGCTATGCTGAGGTTGATACGCCATATTCCATAAATGGAATACATCGTACCCTTCGTTGAGTCCAATGTGCCGTATCCATAAACCTAGATACGCCATATTGATGGGTCTGATGCAGTACAGACTGCATAAACTGTAAATTCTGCTGCAAACTAAAATAGGTCAATTTGGACTAGAGTGGCACTATGCCAAATACCCTTTAACTTTATAAACATAACATCTAATAGTTTTAAACTTCATAAATCTAAGTGTGAAAAACTAGAAGGGGGGTTGAATAGTTCACCGCTTTTTAAGTTAATTATCTTTTAAAACTTTCGTATAATCAAAGATATAATCTAAGATATACTTTTCAAACAATCAAAGATGTAAGCATGGATACTATCAAAGATATGATCTAAAAGATAATAAGTAGCAAGTAAGAATAAAGAAAGAAACGATCAAACCATGACACGAGTATTTATCGTGGTTCGGCTACAAGGAACTCTATTTTCCTTGCCCTACGTCCACGCCCCGAGTATCCAACTCGAGAGTTTAAAGCACTAGTCAACAAACTCCTTTCCCGGTGGAGAAACCTTTACACTTGTCGCTTACACGTTTATCCGGTACAAAGCTAAATACCGAGTTCTAGTTCAAGGTAGAACCAACCTATCGTCGCCTAATTCCTTTTACCGACACTAAGCTAGATGTCGAGTTCTTTACCAAGGGTACAACCACTCCCGTTAGTTCTTTTACAAGGGTACAACAACTCCCGTCACACTATGTATTTTAAGGCCTAAAATACTAACCGATCACTTCTACACAAGATACAAATTAAGTATAAACTACCAAAGTCTATACATAACAAAGCTAACAAGTCTTGCAACTTATGAGTTGAAACTTGTAACTTCTTGGATGAACTTGTGAACTCCTTTGCTACATAAGAGAATCACACAAGTCAAATGTTACTGAGTTAGATGAGAGGATATGTGAAATATATGTCCTAAAGTGATGAGAGATTTCTTGCAAGTAGTTTGGTATTTATACACAAACAAGCATCAGCTCTGGCGGAAACGGCGGCACCCTCAAAAGGGTTCCGCCCGTGTAACTCCAGGGTTCCGCCAGAACTGACACTACAAAACTTGCACACAAAGTTGTAATAAATCTCTCCAAGACAAACAAGGTCACATCAACTTATTTCATGCATTGACTCAATGTGGAATGCTTCCAAACATGTGTAAGAACCAAAGATGGTCAAACACATAAACTTTCCATAAATGCATATTGATGAGATGTGACACTTTCTTTTTAAAGAAGTAAAAACTTATGTTATGTTTAAAAAGAAATGTAAAGTCTAGTTTATACAAGACTTAAAACTAAAGTGATGATTTACTTATAAGCTAAAGTTTGTACTTTGTCATTAACAAAACATAGCAAAGATCGTAAAATATAAATAACGTTTTTAGGCGATATTTGTATTAACAATCTCCCCCTTTTTGTTGATGACAAAATGTAAACTTTATTTATAAGTAAGTCACTATGTTTAGTGTTAAGTCTTATAAAGTTTAAAACTTGTTTTATGAAAATAATAAAAAGAAGTGAAAAAGTTAGAGATGAAAACAAGTTAAACTTCTCCCCCTTTTTGTCGAAACAAAAAGAAGAGTAGCGTAGCGGAACTTATGCACGTGCTCCCCCTTGGACAATACTCCCCCTAAATGGAGTGCCAAGTTAGGAGTCATGGATTTTGAACCTACAAAGAAAAAGTTAGTTGCAATTCTCATGCTCCCCCTTGAATATTACTCCCCTAACTCGGAGTATCAAGGAAGAAGTCATGGATTTTGAACCTACAAAGAAAGGTTAGTTGCCGCACAAGACAAGTATAGAACATGTTGTGAAGCGTAATGATGCAACACTCATACTCCCCCTTGAATATTACTCCCCTCAATCGGAGTATCAAGGAAGGGAAGCATGAGTTATTATCCTACAAAAGAGAGTTAGTGTCGAAAACACAAGATATACATGTTACCATAACAAGGTATAGTGCAATCACAATACTTCAATGGTCAACAAACAAAGCATATCTCATAGTAGAATGAAATTCATTTCACGTAAAATTTGACTTTAGAAAGTCAAAGACAAGAAATGATGTAATTAATCATCCTATTTCTAAAAGTGGAAGACACAAGAAAAAGAAACAAAAGAAAGGATAAAATCCTACATCTTTAAAAAGGAAACCATCACTTTCCTTAATGAGAAACATTTTCCTAAAACAAGGGTAAGGTTGTTTGGAGGAGGAAAACGTGTGTTGGAGGATGTAGCGGGTTTTATTTTGATTTTGGTGGAAGAGAAATTCTCTTGGTTTGTTGGTTTGTGGTTTTGGTTGTAGACTCTAGACTTGAGATGGTTGACACAAGGATTCTAGACGGTCCAAAATGTGGTTTAAGATAAACCTCATTTCATAGGTTAGCTCCCGGATTTCCGTTCGACATCTTTCGGTAATGTGAGCCGTTCTTTCACAATGACCGCAATCATGTCGGGGTGGTGGAAATGGGATTTCATTTGTTGGTGGTGGAGCACTTGTGCTTGATGGAGCTAGGGTGGATGGTTGAGAGGTGTTTTTGTTTCCTATACTTGTTGAATCAAAGTTTAGGGAAGACTCTTGTGGTGGTTGTTGTTGTTGTTGGATATAATGGCGGAAGCTTGGTTCTCCGTCAAGAGGATCATGAATGAATTTGTAAACGGGATGAAACACAAAAGATTGTGGGTATGTATGACCTTGATCTTGTGGAAAGATTGAGGGTCTAGCATAGCGGTAAGCTAAACCTTCTATCAAGGATGGGTGATGAGGTCCATCCTCCAATGACTTATTTGGTTGAAATCTAGGTAGTTGAGGTGTTTCATCTTGGGTAAGTGTGTCAAAAAGTGACAAAGATGGAGGGTTTGATGATTTTGGTGTAAGGTTTTCTAAAGTTTCCAAATAGGGTAATGGTGATGTTGGTGGTGTTTGGAAAAGTTCCATTGGTGATTGAGGTGATGGAGTTTTTGATGGTTGAGTTTGTTGAAAAGGAGATGTTGAATCACTTGGTTGTGAAGTGTGTATGTTTGCATGCCCATGTTCGGGAGAAAATGGTGGATTATCAAGATTGAGCAAATCTTGAAAGGTGGTTATGTTGGTGTTGCAAGGTGTTGGTGTAGTGAGGTTGAAACAATCTTGGATGGGTGAGGAAATATCAAATGATGAGTCACTTGAAGATGATGAGCTTGATTTGGTAGTTTTGTTTAAGCAACAAGGTTTTACACTAATCCTAGTGTGTTTTCTTGATGTTTCGGATGAGGTGTTGGACTTAGTCATCTCAATTCTTTTGGCTAGTTTGAGTTTTAAGATTGAGTGAAGTAATGGTTTTGGTGTGAGTTTTGGGTTTGTTCAAAGGTGATCAAATTTATAGGAAAGACATGTCATGAAATAAGTGTTTGGATTTGATGTTCCACCATACAAAAATGGAGGTTTGTAATGATTTGAAAGATTACCAAGAGCTTGTCAAATCATTAGAAGTCAATCCAATGGAGTTGGGTTGAGTGAAAGATCATCATAAGCACTCAATGCTATGAGTTCATGGGAGATGTTTTGGTTTGAAATGTTGTAATGGTTTGAAGGATCATTTATGAGAATTCCTTGGGTTAGTTGGTTTTTGAATTTGAATTTTGGCGGGAAGTGGCTTTCTAATTGTTCTAATGGGTGAAAATGGTTCTAACGTGTTTTATGGAGTGTTAGGAAGGTAGTTTCTCACTAAAGGAAAGGATTTACTGTTTTATGAATTGTGAAATTTTGAAAAATAAAACTAATTTTCTGCAGTGCACTGGCGGAACCTTCGGGTTACACAGGCGGAACCCTTCTGAGGGTTCCGTGTGTTCTGTTGGGCCAAAATCTGGGTTACCCAGAAATAGCACTGGCGGAACCCTTCTGAGGGTACCGCCAGTTCCACCAGGCTTGTAAAACAAGGCAGTCCACTATTTTGACCCGCAAGACGATTTTCAAATTTTCTGAAAACTCCTAAAAGTGAAAATATAATGTATAGCGGGTTAGGAAATACAAAAAATAGACATCAAAACACTTGTCTTATTGGACTTTGACCGGGGGCTAGCGAATATTTCTATACTTAGTAAGAATAACATAAGCATGAAAATTCAATAAGATCACATATCCTCATTCATCACAAGTAATGAGACATACAAATAGTCAAATAAACGTGATAGTGCATAAAAGCAAATAACATGAGAGCTTAACAAGAAACACATAGTTTAACGTCTACAACGTTCTAAAAACTAAATAGTGCCAAACGCTCCTTAAGCTTCATCACACAAGCTATCCAACTTCTTCTTTATTTTTCCCATGTACCTTGCCATGCACTTCCACATTCCTTTTGTTTGCTTGAATTCTTCGGACTCATTCGTTATTGTGGGAAGTTGTTGAAGGTAGTCTAAAGGTGCTAGCTTCGAATAAGGAAGATTNGATGGCTCTAAAGAGACGGGTGAGAAGCATCCCATAAGGGAGAGCGGTTTTTCCGTTAAAAGGTATGTTGGCCATTTTTCTAGCCATGTAATAGGCTAAGTTGAAGGGTTGTCTAGTGGAGATACTATAGAGCATGTAACAAAGACATGTGTTAACATGATCCCTATTTCCTACGGAACTTATGACATTCGCTCTAAGTACTTTCTCCCATTTCCTAAATTGAGGTTTAAGCTCACTTAGTTCCATTCCATAAGGATCCTTAATGACATCATTACCCGAACGTAACGTTTTTCTAAATTCTAAAAAGGATGGGTCGATGGTTCTCCCTTCATGAACATAACGTTTTTCTAAATTCTTAAAGGTTTTGACTTGATCTTGAGTAAGACCTTTGGTCCTATGGTGTTTGGGTAAGTACTTAAGAGTATCCTTGTGATCGGAGAATATTGCGGAAGGCATGTTGATTCCTAGAAAAACACAAAATCTCATGTTAACGACTTTTAACAATGTGGATGTTCTAATGTGTTCCTATATGCAACCAATGTGGAGACTTGATTATCTTGACTCGTTTTAGATG
Organism: Artemisia annua; assembly: GCA_014162995.1. Lineage (NCBI taxonomy): Eukaryota > Viridiplantae > Streptophyta > Magnoliopsida > Asterales > Asteraceae > Artemisia > Artemisia annua. Next base: position 44,140 of record LBNU01030622.1, read on the forward strand.
CCCAAATTGTTTTGTTGTGCAAAAATGCTCCTAATTGAATTTGTCTTTGATTGAATGTACCCGAAAATACATATTAGTTATGTATCCCCTTCAGTATTCAAGAGACAATATGCAAGTGATGTTTAAATGACGTTTTTCATTTGTTTTAACAATGTGGTGAAGAGTTATGTCCTAGATGGTAAAATTATTTTGAGCGACAATGCATTTGGTGTGTTTGGTAATTCAAAATAACAACAAAGATTAACTCAATAAACAAAGGATGCAATTCTTAACTAATGGAAGACATGATTGGTTTGCAACCAAGTTTTTCATGAATCAAAAGTTTTATGCATAAATCCTAAGATTCTAGTTAATGGATTTAAATGAAAATGTTATGCATGAATCAAAAAATGCAATTATGATTAGAACACTTACAAAGTTGATTGGATTTGAAGAGATTAGAGTGGAAGCCCTAAATTTCGTGTGGTTATGTGTTTTTGAGAGAGTGGTGGCTGTTTGAAAAGTTGATGAACAAGTTAAGAGGGTGTTTGGTTTTGAATATAAAATAAAACAGACTGCAGGTTCGGCGGATATGGCGGAACCAAAAACTTGGTTCCGCCCGTATGGGCTGAGGGTTCCGTCGGTTCAGCAGAAAAACAAAGGAGATATGTTGTGATTGTTGTGATCATACTCTAGTGTTCAACACTAAGGTTTTAGGTTCCATAAGTCCTAAATTAGGTCTAGGAGAGTTGGAAGATCCTAATCCGAGAGGTTTTGAAGGGATGTCAACCAATGTGGTTATCGTAATGGATGTTATAGGTTGAGATGTTCCTCAATGAACATTTTTACCAACCCTATGGCGATGAATCTCACTATGTCATACTAAGAGCATAATGGATTTGATTGACGCTGACGTTGACGCTTTTGTTGAAACGAGGGATTCCGTCGTTGACGTGAGTTTGCTTCATCTCAAGGAGTTTGTTAACGTGCTTTTTCGTCCAATGCCGTTTTGAGAGCTTTAAGCTTCTTTTGAGAATCATTTGGTAAGAAAGCATAAAAGTGCAAGTACAACTTGTGTTTTTTCTCTTATCTCAATCACCGTCATAATTCAACTAGGTGTACACTTATGGTTTCTATTCCCGTTCCTTTGGGATACCATAATCCTTGTGTAGTATCTTTTGACGTGTTCAAACACTCTCTTCCAAAGGAGATGTTTCAGATTCTTTTCTAAAACGAGCACATAGATAAGCACCAAACATAATGTTGAATCTAATTGTT